>OVAX01000913.1:0-60103 GCA_900406405.1 Lepidium africanum | reverse complement strand
TTCAATGTTTCGTGAGAAGATGAATGATCTAATGACGAAATCGTTCAAAGAAAAAATCAATTACTCATTCTCTTTTCTGCAACTGAATTAAACGATTTATTAAAACCAATTTCTGGTTTGGTGTTGTATCGGAATGGTTTGTTGGAGAAAACCAAACAAAATTAATTGGGTGGAAATATGTTTGGAACTTTCAATTAAGGGAGAAATAGGAATTAAACTTTCTCAAATTCGGATTTAAACAGAACCCTAAAGTTTGTGGGGAAACAGTGTGATAAAAAACTTCTTGGAAGGAATTGGACTGATAGTCCTAAACTAAATGATTTCATTCTTTGGTTGATCGTACCTCACAAACAACAATAAACATTCTGCTAATGTTCTTTGAATTTTCAACCTTTATAGTACATTCAACAAAAAGATTTTGTTCCCATTGAATGGTGGCTCTTTTCAGGTGGAATATTATTTTTCTCTTATACTAAATATATAATTATATATTTGCATTTTGAATTAAGTATCCATTCAATAAATTTTAAGTAATTGAGAATATCTTTTTCCAAACATTATTCTTTGATTAGGTTAATCTGTCTACATCATGAGACATAAACCTCTCTTTTTCCCGCATAACTGTTTAATCGCTTAACTTTTATTTCACATCAAATCTTTTCTCATTATATTAAAAATACTAAAAAGAAAAACAACTTATAAAAACAAAGCATAATTATTGTCTAAACAAAAAAGCTATGCCAAAGATATCATATTTTTCCCCAAAATTGATTATGATCAGATTGTCTAAATAACTTTAACAGATTGACATGCAAATATACACTAAAGAGGTTTTCCTTCAATTAGAAAATTAAATTCAAGACATTGTTTTTTCATATATTTTAATATAAGAACAATTCCTCACATCTTAAAATTACTTTGGGTACAATTCTTTTGCATATGTTAGCAATACATATATGATTTGTTATATATTCCATTAGAGCTCTCATGATTTTGCAGATATAAAAGTAAACGTAAATGAATGTGGTAAAAATTTTAAACAATAATTACAAACTTATTATTACATATATATATATACAATGATATGATTAGCAAACATAGTAAAAGTATATTACTTTGTTAGTAATTCTTATGTGTGTCACTTTTATATGATTAGCAAACATAGTAAAAATATATTACTTTGTTAGTAATTCTTATGTGTGTCACTTTTATATTAGTAAATTTTGTAAAATATTTGATATCGTAAAAGGATATTATAAACATAATATTACCATCTTAAAATTCTTTTTTCTTAATTAACATCAAGTTATCAATTATTTTTCCTTGTTTATGTTTCTACGTAAACGGGATTACTACCCAAAAAAAATATATATTGTAGCTTAGTTTTCTATTTCAAAATTGTGATTTCCTATTATAACATATGCATATATACTTTTATTGGTGTTTAAAGATATTATTCTAAGATCATTATTCCTCACATATGAAATTAGGATATAATCAAAATTAAATTCTGACTGACGGAAAAAGATTATCAAATGTCTAAAGTACAAATTTAGTGGAAGATTGAATTTATTCCCTCCCAAATGTTGATGACATTAGTGGCTAAGCTAAATAAATAAATGAATAATTCGTGATGATGAGATTTATGTAAGTATTTGTGCTCACAAGTTATGTGAATGACGAAGTTGATTTCACCATTAACGTGAGCCAGTCAAATCAACAATGCGATTTGATAATCCATAGTCCGACTAAAGAGAAGGAGTGAAAAGCGCTCGATGTTTAACTTGTTAGTGACTCTAATTTTAAAGGTTTTTAATTTCTCTTTCGATTTTCGATTTGGAGATCAGATTCAAGCAATATTGGATACTAATTAAAGCATATTGGTTCTAACATAGCTCACGAAACATCAAGTTAAGCCGTATAATGAATTATTGTACTAATGAATTATTGTAGCTGTCTTATATTTTATTGTAACCATCAGAATTTGATTTTTTTATTTTAAAATACGTCTTTGGAACCATAATATGTGGATTTTTTGTTTTGTTTTGTTGAAATAATATATTGATTTTCAAAATAGAAGATTTAGTTGTAAACTAGTATCGTAAGTCTCTAAAGTAAACGATGCTTTTAACAAATTAAAAGTTTAAAGGAAAAGGGGAAACAAAATGAATCTTTCCAGAGACTTTGAGCAAAGACAGGTTTCTGTTGAAAGACTAAGCACTCCACTCATTTAAATTTAGTTAGATAATGACTCGTGTTACTGTACATGAAAAAGTTTGTTTTATTGTATGGTAAAACAAAAATACGAAAATTTAAGTATATAAATCTAAACCTATATATATGTAAATGTTCACGATAATTTCACCTATGTCACATATAAGTTAACTATTTTACAATAGTGATTTTCAGCTTGGGGTGGTTGTGTTTCCTGGATAATGTGAAGAAAAAAGACATAGGGGGAGAATAGTAAGAAAAAGTCTATCGTCTATATATTTAGAAGTCGATGCTCTTATTCAGGATAGTATGTATGGTACATCAACAAAAACTCGAGACACAGTTCACAAGTTATCAAAATGGTGAAAGATCCAATCGAGTTGCCATCTTTTCAACCATATATAGAGGACTTTAGAAGAATTAGAAGCATTTTTTTCTTTTTTTTCTTTAAATCTTATTCCTCATGTTATAAATTTAAGAATGGAAGTTCTGACCAATTACGCTAAAAATTTAACTTGTGATTACTCTTATGCGGCCATTTTGTCTCCTCCTTTAATGCTTTTTAACGAGTATAAACAGAGTTGATAAAAAAAGTTGGGTTTCTTTCTAAAATAAGTAAAATTTGGGCTGATATACAAAACATTTTATCAAACCCATTATCTACCATTTCAGTTTTCACATTTAGTTTTGTTAGTGGGCCCATGACTTGTTTTTATCATTTACTCCTTTTGGCCAAATTTACTTCTACTTTTCCTAAACACTCGGCTGACAATAGCTTTTAAGACGACTTATGACAGAGACGTAGGCGATCTACTGAGTTTCATAAGTTGTCTAGCGGTTAAACCGGTTTTTACTTGCTAATCATATGTTCCGCGTTGTCGCTAAATCACCTTTGCTGCTGATCTTTTTCTAGCAGTTACCACCTACTGCTAAACCTCTTTTTACTTGCTAATTTTTAATGTTTTAGATGTTACCTCTTTTACCTACTAAACGTATGTTTAGCGTTTCCCATAAATCATTTTACCCGCTACTAATTACTGTTATAGTTGCTAACTCTAATTACTGTTGCCAACAACTATTACCCACTTTTTGCCTGCTACCTCTGTGGTCGCTAAATTCCCTTTCTACTGATCTTTTTCTGCTGTTACCACATTCTGCTAAACCTCTTTTTACTTGCTAATTTTTAAAGTTTTATTTGCTACGTATCGGTTGTTACCTATTTTTGTGGATTGATTAACACCAACCTCGATTCCTCTTTTACCTGCTACGAATCAAGAACAGTGCTACATCGTGCCTGGTTACCATGTCCATTCAGAAAGGGTTGTTTCCTGGTCTCTCAATATTTTTACGCATGGAAATTTTTAGCACCTGAAATTTTACGTTAGCTGCAATATACTACTGCTACATATTCTACCCAAGTATATATTAGCAGCCACAATTATATATATGTTAACATACAATGTATCATGTAATTTTTGAGTTAACGGCTAACACAGAAGTTAGCGGCTAACGCAGAAGTTAATTAGCGGCTAACACAAAAATTAGCAGCTAACACAACAGTTAATTACTGGCTATCACATAAGTTAGCGGCTGACACAGAAGTTAATGGCTAACACAGAAGTTAGCGGCTAATACATGCGGAACCAGTGCATTAAATGCAATGTCTCTGCATTTAATGCACTTCAACTCTCTCTTCCAACATTTTGCTGTGAGGCTATTTTTATAATTCAACTTGTGGGTCAATGTTATTGATTTAATTAAAAAATGTAAGTGATAGATAGTGAATTACCCAAAACTTTTTGTATATTGAGCTAATTCTCTCATAAAATAACTCATTGATTAAAGTCAATGGGTAAAATAACCCACTAATTTCTCTCTCCTCAACTCTTTGCAAATTACCCCTACTTCTTCATATAATTTAGAAAATGCCATTAGTTTTATTATTTTTTTAAAAAAATTTCAGCAAAAGGAAAATGACTAAAATATCAATAAAAACCTCAATATTTACGAAAATGCCAATCTTCTTCAATTCTTCCAACCACCATTACCAACCACAACCAAGCTCTAAATGCTAGTATATCTCTTCATTTTCGATCTAAAAATGCTTCTTCCCAACCTTCAACCACATTATCTCCTATTTTCTTTTCATTTCTATCCAAAAAACTCTCTAATTTTCATTTTGCCATTTCAAAATTCTTAAAGCTTAAGTATTTGAGTCCATTTAAGGAGTATAAGCAATGAGTAACAGTTTATTTCTGCTCTTTGGGCGTTTAAATAAGATAACTATAATCACTAACTCATATTTAGCTACTTCTTGCAGAATTCAAAATTTGCAGACAAGAGACTTCAAATGAAGTCTCCACACATAGTAGACTTTTTCTGAAGTCTCCAAGTCAACGCAAAGGTTAGTTTTGTATTTGAGTTATTTTCTGGATTTGGAAAGGAGACTTCAAATGAAGTCTTCTCATTCTTGTTTGATAAAAAAAAAAAAAAAAAGGCGGAGACTTCAAATGAAGTCTACTGAATTTTGAGTCAGTTTTGCAATTGACTGAAAATTTGACTTTTGAGTAGACTTGAAGTCTCCGTAGAACGAGAAGACTTCAAAAGAAGTCTCCTTTGGGTAGATGGGTTATTTTTGTAGTTGACCAACATTAGAGTTTTTGACCAAGAAATCTGGAAATTAATTTGAAATCGCAGACTTCAGGTGAAGTTTTCTGGAACTTGGAAGACTCCAAATGAAGTCTACGTTAGATACTCAGTAATGGGTCCTAAATATGAATTTTGAAAAAAAAAATTAAGAAAATAATATAGAAGTCTCCTTCATTTTCGTTGGAGAGTACAATTGAAATCTCCGCTATCGGAGGAAACTTCTGCACTAAAAGTCAAATTTCGTCAATTGCAAAAGTAACCTCTTTTTTATGGTGTAGACTTTACCTGAAGTCTACGAAATTACGTGGAGACTTCAAGTTCAAACGACCCAGAGGAGACTGCTTTGGAAGTCTCCTTGTAAAATTTATTATCCTGGGCAATTGCAAATATAACCTGCAGAACTGGAGACTTCTCTGGAAGTCTTATACTTAAAAGTCAACATTTAGTCAAATGCAAAAATAACCTTCAGAGACTTCTATATAAGTTTTCTTTGGTGCTTGTAGACTTCATTTGCTGTCTCCAATATTTTAAGTAAACTTCACTTGAAGTCTTCTTATGTCTCAAAAAGACTTGTGTGTGATTTTCTTTGTAAACTTGAAGTCTGTGTCGATGTGTAAACTTCATGTGAAGTCTCCAATGTCTCAAAAATATTTGTGTATAATTTTCTTTGTAAGTACATTATGATCCATGCTTATATATGCTTGTTTTCAAGTATTGGTTCATGTTTATTTTCAGGTATTGGTTCATCTATAATTATGTCGTTGACAAAATTTCTAACTATTTTAGTGGGTTTTTAGAGGTTACAAAGCTTTCATGTTGGACAAAGTTTGTTGCATATGACTTTGAATCTCCATTAAATCTATCACAACCAAACTACCACACTCACTTTTCTCAAGGAAAACAAAGATTAAATATTTGGTTTATATAATTACAATCCTTAATTTTCTTAACATAATTCTTAAAGAAGACTATAACATTGTCATACATCACAATAATTTTATTGAGGTTACAAACATGATCTTATAACATTTATTTTTCCTCAGAAGCTTCTAACTTATTCTAACTTCTTCGTAAAATACCTTGTTAAGCTTCATCTTCAAGCTCATTTGCAAGAATTTCATTCACTTCTTCGATCAGCTTTAGAACATGAGAAGTCTTCTTATAAGTCTCTTTAGAAGTCTCCTTCATAAGTCTCCAATAGAAGTCTCATTAGAAGACTCCACCAGAAGATTCCGACTTCACAAGAAGACTCCACGAAGAGACTCCAACAGAAGATTCTATCAGAAGACTCCACCAGAAGACTCCACAAGAAATCTCCTTAAAAGACTCCACTAGAAGTCTCCTTAGAAGACTCCACCAAAAGATTCCACCAGAAGACTCCACAAGAAGACTCCAGGAGGAGACTCCACCAGAAGACTCCAGGAGGAGACTCCACCAGAAGACTCCACAAGAAGTATCCTTAGAATACTCTACCAGAAGATTCAACCAGAAGACTCCACAAGAAGACTCCACGAGGAGACTCCACCAGAACACTCCACATAAGTCTCCTTAGAAGACTCCAACGGAAGTCTCCATAGAAGAATCCACCAGAAGTCTCCACAAAAAGACTCCACGAGGAGACTCCACTTGAAGACTCCACAGAAACCTGAAACAAATCATATCAAAAACATTATATCTCTAACTAGATTAGACCAAAAAACTAGAACTTTTCACAAGATCTCATTTCAAAGATAAATCTTTAACCAGAAAAATCAAACTTGCTCACAACTATCATTACAAATGAAATCTTTCACATAGAAAATTCATATCAAAAAGTTCTTTCACAAGAAAAATATAGAAAAATAGATCTTTCACAAGAAAAGTTCAAAAAAAAAAAATCTTTACAAGAAATTTTTATAAAAAAATAGATCTTTCACAAGAAAAATTCAAAAAAAATATTATTCACATCATATTCACTAAAAATTTAATCTTTGACTAAATATAATAAAAATTAAATTTTTTCACAAGATCTCATTTCAAAAACAAATCTTTAACTAGAAAGCACAAAAAAAAACTTTCACACAACTTTCTTTAAAAATAAAATCTTCACAAGAAAGTTCAAAAAAATTAGATCTTTCACATAAGATTCATTAAAAATGAAATTTCTAACTAAAAAATATACAAAAATCAATTTTTCACAAGACCTCCTTTAAAAATCGGATCTTTAACGAAAGAACACAAAAAAAATCAATACTTTAATAAGAAAAAAAAAAGTCAACATTTTCCAAAACAAATCTACCTTTTTGAGAGGCATGATGGATGTTGGCCATAGACAAGAGATTTTGGTGGTCGGAAGCTTCCCATGGAACATGCAAAAAAAAAAGACGAAAATTATGAGAAAATAGTGAAAAAATCTTAGATCTTGAATGAGGAGATAATAGTTCGAATTTCTTACATTTTGGCGGAAATGAGACATAAAACGATGGCTGGAAAAGAGTTGTACACCTTGAAACATAAAAAGTGGCTCAATTTAATTTTTGAATGAGGAGACTTCAATTGAAGTCTTCTCATGGAATTAGAAGATTTCAAATGAAGTCTCCTCTAACACCTAAATTAGAAACCAGCTCAATTTTTTTACAATCGTTGGTTAATTTTGGTTAACCTTAAACCAAATTTAATTTTCAAATTCGAAGACTTCAAGTGAAGTCTTCTCTTGGAATTAGAAAACTTCATATGGAGTCTCCTCTACACCCTAAATTATATATCATAAATTCTAGACCGTAAATATTTTCTCTAAAATACGAAAATGTTTAAATGTTTATTATTACATTTTTTTATCAAAGTTATAAGTATGTAACAATAATTATCATTTTTTTAAAAATTACTTCAAGTCTTCTCACTCGTAAGCTATAAACTTCAATTGAAGTCTTCTCTAACTCCCAAACCATAAATTCTGAATTTTGTTTCGTATATTTTACACCGCAAATAGAATATTTTTCCAAATGTTAGACTGAATTCTTATAATTTGTAGATATATGTACAATTTACCTCATTTGTTCCATTTCCACATTTCGATTGCAAAATTTAACAAATCCCACATGATTACTATATCTTATTTCCCTAAATCCTAAATCATGACATTGTTTGTTTATGATGAAGTTTGTGGTGTGATTTTCTTTTTGTTTAGCTGACCATGTTTTTGTAAAATTTTAATTTGTATACATCATAATAGTTTATTTTTAGATTTTGTAATAAAAATTATAAGCATATAATCATAATTACTATTTTAATTTTAAATTAAATATATAATTAAAGAAGAGATTTTAAAAGAAGTCTTCTCCCGAAACTAGTAGATTTCAATTGAAATCTTCTTTGCGGAGACTTCATATGAAGTCTCCATTTTCTGTGCAGGATATAACAGTAATTGTGGTTCCCGGTTTTTTGTTTGGTCATTAAGGATAGAATTATAATTTCACTACCTTTATGAGTTAGTTTTGGAAAATAAATGAAATGGGGTATATTTTTGTATTAAAAATGAAATTCTAGGTTACTTTTGTCTTTTTAAGTTTACTATTTTACTAATATTTATATAGTTATTGTGCAAAGTAGAATAAGTCAAATCAACGTTTACTACAATTTTGTTACTAAAGAATAACACAAATTTTTTATGAATAAACTACAAATTAGTTTATAGTCCTATATATGATTCATTAGCACGGATCACCACTTAATACACACATATATATATATATATATATATATTGAGTGAGTAATATTTTTTTTAAAAAAATTCATAGTTAGATGTACCAAAAAAGATATATTTTTCAATCAAATAGATGATGTGATACATTTGAAAAATGAGCAAACAAATATGAAAATGGTGATATAATGATTAGAGTTATACTTAATAATATAAATGTTAGTTTGGTAACATCTAGACAATAGTTATTGTTTTTTGATATCTGGTTTTGGAAATCATTAAGAATCTGAGTGTTAAATTGTTGAGAAAATTTACATGCTTGAAGAAACAAAAAAGTGAATAATTTAAGTCATATATATATATATATATATATTGACAAGAACCATTAACAAAGCTTAATGTCGGTTTTCTTTTCTTTATATATTAAGATTATACCACGTTATAGTGTGGGATTTGATTGTTTTTCAACCCGTATTCATTTAGTTTTTAGATCCGTATTGATATTTTGAATATAGTTTTCTAGATATTGTTTTAAAGGCCCAAAAAACGAATCGAAATCAACTCAAATCAGATGAACTGAACCCGAAAAGAACATGACAAAATACCCCAATGAGTTCTAAATCTATGTATTTGAAAAACCAAACCCGAACCCGGACCAAATCAAGAATCAAATTTTTTAAATTTTTTAATTTTTTATATAACAATACCCGAACCCGAACTCGATCTATACCGTACCAAACTCTATACGGAAAATTAAAAAAAATCTGAATATTTCTTAAATCAAAATAACAAAAATACCAAAGTAAGTGAATCAAACTCGATAAAATACCAGAGTGTATCGTAAATCTATGTACCCGGAAAATTGAATCTAAATCCGAACCAGAATAGAATTAATAACTGAATTTGTAACCGATATATTTTTATTAAGATTTAGTTTTTTTAGAGATTTATCTATTAACTTTTTATTAAATTTGAATTTTAAAAAATTTGTAACAAAATCTACCTTAACCTATTTTTAAGTGTTGTTATGAACCATATGTTAAATTTTATCCTAAAGTTTAAAACATAGTCTAAATGAAAGTGTCTCCCACTTTAAAATATAACACTAGGAATATACCCACGCTATAGTGTGGGATTTGATTGTTTTTTTCAATTTTTGTTCATTTAGTTTTTTTAGACCCATGTTGATGTTTTGAATATTGTTTTCGAGATGTTGTTTTAGAGGTCCTGTACCCAAACCGAAATCAACCCGAAATAGAGGAACCGTTCACGGCAAATTACCAAAATAGATCATAAATCTATGTATATGAAAAACTAACCAAACTCGAATAAAAAAAATCAATAACCAAATTTTAGCTTTCTAGATTTTTTTTCTATTAAATCTTTTTTAATTTTGAATTTTTATATAAAAATACATGACCCTGAACTCGATCAATACCAAACAGAACTCTGTTCGAAAACTTAAATACTCGAATAAGACATATAACAACCTACCAAAAAAAAAAAATTAGAGGAACCAAACTCGACAAAATACCAGAATAGGTCCTAAATATATGTACCCGAAAACCGAATCCAAACCCGAACCGTAACTAAATCATTAACCAATTTTGTACCCGATTTTTTTGTATATTAAATTTTAGTTTTTTGGAGATTTATCTATTAAATCTTTATTGATTTTGAATTTTGTATAAAAAAAATTTCAACAAAACTAATTTATTCCTATTTTTAAGGGTTGTTATGAACCATATGTTAATTTTATTATAAAGTTTACAACATGGTCAAAATGAAATTGTCTTCCACTTTAATACGTAAGATTCTTTTGAACACATGTAAATATAATAGTTGTGGTTAATATATATATATATATATATAAATTCCTAACGAAAATACTGTTCAAATGTTTCAAAGAAACCTCTGAAAATGATTAACTCCACGTGTTTATTATGATATGGTTTAATTAATGAAGTCGTTACTAACAAAAAATTTAATGTAGTAGTTGGTTTGACAAAAAAATGAATTAGTAAATAACTCCTTAAATGTCCACAAAATCGGGTGGGAAACAGAAAATAGTTCATATGTGCATACGAAAATATCAATCTTTTGGAAAAAAATTGTTTCATCAAGTGCTACTGAATCTAATGGTTAGAAAGTTTAACATTTTTCCTGGAGAGCAGATCTATCAACCTAATTAATGAGGATTCAAATTAACAAATTGTTAAAGCAAAAAACTAATTAAGTACAATCGAAATAAGAAAGCTTTAATGAAAGATTTAACAAATAAAATGACATGTTATTTGTGCCGAGCTAATTCTCGATACATGACTAACTATTTTTTTCTAAGTGTGTTTGTTATGATTTCCAATTCCCTCTTTAATTGGATGTTCCTCTATATTTATACTCGTTTCATCTTTAGAGCTTCTTTTGTCGTAATTCCTTTTATTCTCTTATCTTATTGAGCGGAATTTGTTTGTGTAGTTATGACATCGAATATTTTTTCAGATTTGCAGGGATTGACTTTCTTTTCTCGATAGCATGCTAATTCAGTCTGCAGACCTTCTTCTTCTTGACTTGTGGACTGGTGAGTTAATTGAATCTAATTTATTCATTTTTTTTTGACTTTGGTTATAGGTCTAAATCTGCCAAGACCCAACCATTAACATACACTAAGGCATCGAATGATATGTAGCTTTTTCACGTTTTTACATTTTGAAAACGTGATTCCGCCGAAAACATACCATTCATAACAATACGCACAGAATGAAAAAAGAAGAAAATTAAGAAGTGTTTTTCAAATCCATCCCGCATGTTTTAGATTTGTAACTAATTTATGCAAAACTTGATTCATCTACTTAAGAGTAGCTTTTTGGTGTTTCAAAAAAAAAATAAAAAAAAGAAGCTATTCTTTTTTCTTTTTTTTTACATTTTTACGTGTTTAAAAAAAACTATTTTCCGCCATCTCTAACCTAAATTGATCTTGTTAACATAATATACTTATATAAATACATGTGATCGATAGGAGTTTTCCTATCACTACATCTCGCATGATTTTGGTATAAGTATATTACATGACTAAAAGTCTATTTAACATCTCGCATGACTTTAGTATAAGTATATTATATGAGTAATATTCATAGATATATGACTAAAAGTAATATATATATAATCTTTAGTATAAGTATATTGCTTAACCTTAAAAGTCTCATAACTCAGCAACTAGTCTTTTCTGGTCGATAATATTAACACAAGCTCAAGAGATGATTTCTGAGAATTATATCGACCAAAAGATCGATACAATTGGTCGATATAAGCAATACGTGAATAAGCAAAGTGGTGTGAGAATTATATCGACCAAAGGATCGACAGTTCAGGTTGATATAAACGAAGCGGGAATAAGCAACAAAGTGTGAGAATTATATTGACCCAGAGGTCGATAAAATGAGTCGATGAAAGTGTGAGAATTTTTTTTTGGGATTTTGGTTTAAATTATTGATATTTTTTAAAATATATATTTAATATTCAATTTTTTAATTTAGTAGTATTTATTTCATGATTCAGTTATTCAGCAAAGAAATATCATTCCTGTGTTTTTATCCATTCAGTTGTTTCATAATTCCGTTCAGTATTATTCAGCTGTTCTAATAATTCTGTTCATATGATTTCGTTATTTCATGATTCAGCTATTCAGCTATTCAATTGTCATACCATTCAAGTCCTAAGATTGAAAAAGATGAATGTTGGATTTGTTGGATTTTTATAAAATAAAATCGATTTGTTTGGTTAGAAACAGAAAGAGATTTTGTGAGCTGGAAAAGAATAGAGAAGAAGTCAGTGACAATAAAAAACTCTGATATTTTCTATAACGACTTCTTCCTCTACATATATATAACTCAATCTTCCTCTTCTTGTTACAGAGTCTTTAATCGAAATTTCTAGAGACAAAAAAGCTTGATACTCTCGTGAATAGAGGTCAAGTTGCAGAGAGAAGTTTTTAGCAAATCCTTTTGGAGATTCATCATGGAATAGGAAGGTTCTTTTGCTTAAGCACAGTGGGATCCTTCCACGACTCTGCTTAATCCATCATCTCGTTCTTTCATTCTTCTTCTTCTTCTTCGAGCTATAACATTCTTAAGCAAAAGACAAAGACTCATCAGATCTTTATCGCTCAAAGAAGATGCCAAAGAACTCCATAGTTCCAGATCTGTCGAAGCTTCAGCCTCTCACTGGAGTTAATTACAGGCGTTGGTCAGAAGACCTCCTTTTTTTCTTTCAAGAGATCGGAATCGACTATGTACTTAAGGAAGATTCAGAATCTTCAGCTGCTGTTTCCGTCAAAGATCCCGAAGATTCGAAGATAGAGAAAGCGAAGAAAGAAGACTCGTTCGAAGATCATAATCGCACATGCAGAGGCCATATCCTCTGTCATTTGGCAGAGAAACTGTTTCACATCTACATCAATTTTGACTCTGCAAAAGAAATTTGGTCAAGCTTGAAGAAAAGGTACGGTGAAGAAGACGAAGGCTAAAAGCAATATGTTACATCTCGTTGGACATTTTTCATAATGAAAGAAGATCTTCCGATTCTTGAGCAATTGCACAACTATGAAGCAATAATTTCTCGAATCCAAGCAGAAGGTATGGCTATTGATAATCATCTTACAGCTCTGGTTCTTGTGGATAAACTACCTTCATCATGGAATAACTATCGTTCAAGACTCAAACATGAAAAGAAGAAGATGAATCTGGATGAACTTATATCAGATATCATGATTGAGGAAGCTAATAGAAAATTCTCTGGTGTTGATTATGTATCTCGCTCTTTTAATCATGATGCTAACTTGGTAGAAAGCAATAATAGAAATGGCAAAAACAAAGGAAAGACAGGAAAGAAACAGAACAAGACTGTGACAAAGAAGACTGTAGAGTTCAAGAAAAGAATCAAGTGCTGGAAATGTGGCCAATTGGGACATAAGAAGTAGGACTGTACGGTTTCATCTGAATCAAAAAAGGAAGCTAAGATTCATCTCTCAGAAGACACAACAATAGGAGACTTAGTGGCTATGGTGACAGAAGCTAATTTAACAACTGATGTAATTGAGTGGATTGTTGATTCTGGGTCTACATGACATATTTGCAATCAGAAATCTTTTTTCAAGAGTCTAGATGAATCAGCAAACTACAGTGTGTTTCTTGGTGATGATAGTGTTGTCAAAGTCTTAGGAATTGGAGAAGTGGATCTAAAGCTTTCATCAGGGAGAACTCTAACTCTCACTAAGACTCTCTTTGTGCCTAAGATGCGTAGGAACTTGATTTCTAGTGGTTTGTTAATGTCTGGAGGAATAAAACAAGTTGTTGATGCTGGTAGAATGATTTTTACTAAGAATGGTGTGTATGTAGGGAAAGCTTTCTGTAAGAATAATCTGTTTGTACTTGAGACCATGAATGGAAATGAAAGTGAATCTTGTGCTTACTTGACGTGTGATTTCAACACTTGGCATGGTAGATTAGGACACTTGAATTGCAAATATGTCAAAAGATTGAATCAAGCAGGTCTAATCTCTGATAAGTTGAGTGGTGAATGGTCTAAATGTAAAGTTTGTGTTGAAGCTAAAAGTAGCCGTAAACCTTTTTCTTGTCCTATCTCAAGAAACACTGAATTACTAGAACTAATTCATACAGATCTTGCATATTTTAAAACATAGTGAGCAGAGAGGGTAAGAGATACTACATTACTTTTGTAGATGACTGCTCCAGATTCACTAAGGTATACTTACTAAATTCAAAAGATGAGGCTTTTTATGTTTTTAAAATCTATAAAGCTGAGGTAGAGAATCAGTTGAATAGAAAGATAAAAAGGATTAGATCGGATAGAGGTGGTGAGTATGTAAATGAATCAATGAGATCATTATGCTAAAATGAAGGAATTATATATGAAAAAACAACACCTTATAGCCCTCAACAAAATGACATTGCTGAGAGGAAAAATAGGACAATTAAGAACATGATGAACGCTATGTTAATTAGTTCTGGTTTACCTGATTTCATGTGGGGAGAAGTTGTTTTATCTACTTGTTGTGTTTTGAATAAGGCACCTCATAAAGGATTAGATGTGACACCATATGAGTTGTGGAAAGGTCACAGACCAAATCTATCTTTTATGAGAGTATGGGGCTGTCTTGTTAAAGTAGGTCTTCCTAGTTTTAAGAAGAGTAATATTGGTCCAAACACTATAGATGTTATCTTTATAGGTTATGCATCTGAAAGTACAGTTTATAGATGCATCACTTTTGACCAATCTTCAAGAAGTCTCGGCCATGTAATAGAATCAAGAGAGGTTGAATTTTTTGAAAACATCTTTCCTTTTAAAATCAATTATGTTCCTTCTGATTCTATTACTTATTCTAACAAATGAGTTCATGAAAGTGTGAATGATTAAGAGGATTAGAACAGCAACTGATTATAGTCCATACTTCATAACAAGTTTCATTGTAGAACACAATGAGTTGACAGAGGAATTTGTTTTTACATTCCTTATAAACGAAGATCATGCAACCTTCACAGAAGCAATGCAAAGCATTGATGCAATGTTTTGGAAAGAAGCTGTAAGTAATGAGTATGAATCAATAATGACTAACCATACTTGGGAACTTGTTGATTTACCTAGGGGTTGCAGAGCAGTAAAATGTAAATGGATTTTGAAGAAAAAGTACAAATCCGATGGAAGCATTGATGAGTTTAAGGCCAGATTGGTAGCTCAAGGTTTCACACAAAAACAGGGAGTTGACTTCTTTGATACTTATGCTCCTGTCACTAAAATAGCTTCTATAAGGTTACTTTTTGGTGTAGCAAGTTCATATAAGTTGATAGTTCAACAAATGGATGTTAAGACAACCTTTTTGAATGGTGATCTATTAGAAGAAATTTATATGACACAACCGGAAGGTTTTGTAGTAGAAGGACATGAGAACAAAGTGTGTAAACTTAAGAAGTCCTTATATGGTCTTAAGCAGGCTCCTAAACAATGGTTTGATAAGTTTAGTTCAACCTTGACTGAGAATGGTTATAGGCTAAATTCAGGTGATACTTGTATTTTTAGCAAAGGTTCAAGAGATGTCTTCGTGATTATATGCTTGTATGTAGAAGATATGTTGATCTTAGGAACATCTTTGGAGATAGTTAAGGATACTAAGTTGTTCCTTGAATCGAAGTTTAGCATGAAAGACCTAGAAGAAGTAGATGTAATACTTGGAATTAAGGTATCAAAAACAGAACAAGGATTTGCATTGTCTCAGTCTCATTACATAGAAAGGATATTAAGGAAGTTTGAATACTGGAACAAATCAGAGTCAAAATCACCTTATGATTCTTCATTTCATTTGTTTAAGAACAAGGGTGAAAGTGTGAGGCAAGGAGATTATGCAAATATATATATATATATATATATGCATATTATTTTATAATTTTAATATTTTTAGCATTGAATAAATAATTTTTTGTATATTATGAATAAAAGGGTCTTTTTAATTAAGTTTGTAAATTTTCTACATATCTATGACAATATGATTGTTTTGTTCTAAAAAAAAAACTAATGATGATATGTTTTTAGAAATCCTATTGGAAGTTTGTAATTGATTATAGAGTCAAATATTTTATTTTAAAACTTTATACAAAACAATTTACATTGATAATGCGAACAGATAAAATTTTGATGACTATCCACCATAAAATATAACCATTAAGCAATAATAACCATTAACTATCATAAGCTTGGTCAAGACACCTGACAAATAATTTATAGACATATAGTTTCAAATTTATTAGTATATTTAAGTTCAAAATTTAATGTGACAAAATGGGGAGAAGAAGAAAAGTTTTCTGGGTTTGGAAAAAAAAGTTGGTAATTAAAATGAGTTTTAAAGACGTAATAAATAAGATGAAATGGTAGGACACAGAGGGAAGGTGGAAGGATTCGAGTGGGAAAATAATCTGAAACGGTCATTCTTAAATACTTGCACCGTTGAAAGTAAGAACTATGTTCTTATTCATGTTATTTTTCCTTCCAAATGTTTCAACAAACACTTGATCAAACCTAAAGAAGTAGAGCCAAACCTGATCAACTTCTCCAAATGACATTGATACTAAAATCTTCCAGCTGCAACATCATATAATTAGAATACAGTACCATCGAAGAACCCAACCAAGAGTACCATCACCACCTGCAACCTATCAAACTAGTTTTACTAACATTCTAATTGCCAAAAACGTAAAGATCATGATGTTGAGAAGTAATGTGCTTACTCACCATAATCTCTATAACAGTGATTATGATATTCACATTCATCTCCTTCGCTGCCACTCTCTCCTAACACGTCAACCCGTATTGAACAAACTGAAAAGGCTTGACTTCCGTGAGACCAAAGATGTGTATTTACATATAAAGAAGCTCAATTTAATAGCTTTAGATTAATTCCAGATCATTTCCACCCTTCAAACTAGCAACATCAACTCAGGATTTTGAAACACTCAAATTTGTAAACTAACATCAATCTTCAAAGTTACATCAGTTAAACATGGATACACAAATTAAGCACTTAAAGCTAGATAATCTAATAAGATTTCTACTTTCAAATACGAAATAAGAAAACATATAATAAAGACAGAATGCTAAACTCAATCATAAAAAAAACATGCACTAAAGTATATATAAGTTAAAACCAAAAAAAAAGTATATATAAGTTAGATTCATCACGAAGCTCCAATAAAAAAAATTCAAATTGAAGTTACTAAGAGTGTTTATCAAGTAATAATAGAAACTTGTTCTTCGCTCATCAATGGTTGAAGCCTCCCTCTAAGCTTAGGCTCATGACGACCACCAGATTTTGGGTTGATGAAGACAATCATCCGCGTCTTGAGGAGCCATATCAACAACACTACCTATGAGGAAAAGTAAATGGTTAGGATTTGTATTGAAATCTTTCCTCTTAATACAAATACCAATAGGGAAACGAAACTCCTCTTTGTCAGCATCGACCCATGCTAGATTAGCGAGTTAACAACTTGTTATCATTATTGGAATCTACTGTTGATTGTCATGTGTGAAAAAGAGAATGACAAAGCAAGGTTAAGTAAGAGCTTAAATCGATGTAACGTCAATGTAGAAATGGAAAGCTGACAATTAATAATACGGATGATGAGAGAAAAATAGAGAAGAATTTTTGTTTTTAAGTATAGATTTTTGTCGTAAGTTTGGAGAGAAAGAGCTAGATCTATGCTGATGTGGCAGTCTTTGGAGTGGTTATGTGGAAAAAAAAATTTGCTTAGGTGGATAGTTTAGGAAACCTTAAACTTGTACTTTTAGTATATATAGATTTCAGTGTGCTTTTAGTTACTCGGTGAAGTAAGGATCATAGATTGAACATAACACTCCCATATTAGATTTGGTGATTTATGGTTGTTCAATTCGAGAATTATAAGCCCAAGTTTTAGAAATTATTTTGCCCGCCAAAAATTAAATATTTTATATGACAAGTTATTTTTGGTTGCGAACAGTTAAATTTAATCTTAGACAAAGCAAGATATATTGTGATGATTTCTTTGGTCATGTGGTTATACATTATGATAATGAGACAATTAATCATTGGCTTTACAAAGCTGCGTTATTTCAAATATTTCTTCTGGTTCATCTTCTTTTCCAAGTTCATAAGTATTCTCAAATTTGGACTATTTTTTCTACTGCATCTTTCAAAGTTTGAAAGTAGAGTATATTTTATAGATTATTTGGCAAATTTGATTGGCAAGAAATGACAAAAATATTTTCAAACTGGTCTAGAGATGCTCAGAAAACATTAAAGATAGCTAAATTGGAAGCTGGTTCGTGGTTTAGACCACCTTAAATGGAGGTTTTTTGAAGAGTCTCTTAAGAATAAAAAGATAAAAAATAATGAGAATTGATGTGAGGGAAATAGATGAGTCTCTTGTTACCATTTCTAACAATTAGAACTCTAAGTGGGGTTCTTAACATTTATTTAATATAAATAATGAGTTAAGAACTCTATGATGAGTTTTAATTTTTTTGGAATTCCAATGGTAGAATTGCAGTTGGGGTTCTTAAATTTTTTTTTTTTAAAGTAATTGTAAAATTTATAAACATGTAGCTGTTCTTTAACATTATGCTTTCTTCTTCTTCATTCTACAATCAACTAAGCATTAAAAGAGCAACCAAGTCAGTCATTAACTAACACTGAAACTAAAACTGCAAGAAAGCCATTACAAAAGCAACCAACTCATTCATTAGACTTAAACTGAGATTACAAGAAAGCCATTACAGCAAGAAGCAAAGTGAACCAAACAACAAACAAAAAGCCATTACAAAAAGTGGACTTGATGCCGTCAGTACGTAGAACCTACAATTCCTTCTTGTCCCATCTCATTACATTGTTGTTTCTTGTTTTGTTGAACCAACCAATTGTTTTCGAAATTTTGCACTTAACATTGGACCAATGAAGATTTCTGGGCTAGACTTTGCTGCAGTGGAAGAGGATCACACAAACTAAGACAGCTGTTTGAGACTTTGTTTCATAGTGTTGAACACAATTAACAGCTAAATCTCGCTTTCACAACCGTTTTGATTTCGGTCCAGAAGACCAATCGTTTTGATCTATACCTTGCTTTCACAAATCAAACCCTCTATTCCCCTAAATTACATACCAAGATATCGAGTTTTCCAAATTGAATTTTGACAAACTCAGTTAGAGATGTGATACTAGCGAGGTCAGAGACATCAAGCTGATGAAAGACAATGCTTTGATCAGAAACCTTAAGCTCTTTCTTTAGTGTGTCAACTGCTTCAAGTCCTTTGTTCTCATCTCTAGAAGTCAAAACAACTCTAATCCCATTACTTGCTAATTGTCTGCAGATTTCCAATCCAATTCCTCTGTTTGCTCCAGTCACTACATCAAATCTACCACAAATAACCATAAGAACTCTGAAACAAGCAGAACCAAGTTCACTAAGAATTACGAGAAGATGAGATAGACCTTGGTGTTTCCTCTGCCATTTTCTAACCTTTTTCGTTCTGGATTATTAGACAAAGATTATGAAGAATTGGAACATGATTTCTCTTCTCTGCAGATTCCTCTGTTCTCGTCTCCGTCTGGATTAGTTCCAACAGATAAAAACAAGACGTGAAGAATATATCGACCTATGGGTCGATATTATGAGTCGATGGAAGCTGCACGTGAAAAACTAAGTATTGAGGTGATTTCTATCGACCTTTTGGTCGATATTATACGTCGATAGACTTCACATGAGCAACCCAAATGCTTTGTGCATCTTCTATCAATCTGATTTGAAGAGTCAAATCCACCCATGAAATTCGAAATAGGAAGATTTGTTGTAAAAATGACCATGTATTGTGATGAATGATGATAGAGTAGCTTGATTGGAACAATACAATCATTTTCTGAGACCCATATCTTAGCTTTCACATGATACATGTGTTGATGGATTGTGGAAAAATTCATACATATTTTTGGGTTCAGGTTGATTCTGGTTTCCAAACTCTCTTCAAGAGACAAGTATACGGATAGGCGTGGAATTCAAAGAAGTTTGTCTACTCTTTATGTAGAGATGGAAGCTTTGCTTTAGGTGATAGGATGTCTATCCTCTTAACAATAACATGAGATTGCTATTCTAACGTACAACTCAAATTTATTGAAATTGATGAAGTCAAGAGATGAGAGGTTGCATTCTGCGCTTTCTCAAGTTTAAGGCGGATTCCTAGCTTGTAGTAAGATTTGTCATGTAAACTCTGATTCACCTCGTTCTTATTGAATAATTTAGTTTTGTTGACACTTATTTCATATAAATATTTAATTGGACTAAACTCGCTAAGAGTCCAATTAATGTTAGTAATATATTTAAAATTACTATGCGAATTAGACTCATAAAACAACTTATAAGTATCGTTTTTGGTATAAAACAAGTTTAAGTTTAAATCCTAGTAAAAAGGAAGATCCACAAAAAATGGAGGAACCAAAGAACAAGCCCCTGCCTTGGGTTGAATCTTATCTAATTTCCCCAGAATCTGAAATATAATTTGTGACAATTTTGTTCTTATCTTTTTAATTATAACTAATTCTACAACAAATCGCAAAGAAGTTTCCGTTTATGAATTTTAAAAGTTATATATAAGAAAACGTGAAGATCAAGCAACTGATTAACAAATGAGTCACAAAGTCTCCAAGAAGCTAGACGAAGAGCAAATCAATGAGCTCCAAGAGATTTTTCGGTCATTTGACCGGAACAAAGACGGAAGCTTAACCCAACTCGAGCTCGGATCACTTCTTCGAGCTCTCGGGCTTAAACCGAGTCCAGACCTATTAGAGACGTTAATGGATAATAAAGCCGACACTAAAAGCAACGGACTTATCGAGTTCCCGGAATTCGTGGATTTGGTCTCGCCGGAGCTGCTTTCGGATACCAAAAGGACGACTCCTTACACGGAGGAGCAGCTTCTCCGGTTGTTTAGGATATTCGACACTGATGGCAATGGATTCATCACTGCGGCGGAATTGGCTCACTCCATGGCTAAGCTTGGCCACGCATTGACGGTGGCTGAGTTGACGGGAATGATTAAGGAGGCGGATAGTGACGGTGATGGTCGGATTAATTTCCAGGAGTTTGCTAAGGCTATTAACTCTGCTGCATTTGATGATTTATGGAGTTGAAGATTTCTTCACCAGGACTTTCATAATTTTTCCTGTAATCATTTTTAGTTTATATGATTAGTTTATTTAATACACAAGAAATTATGTACTTAAATTCAGAATAAGTACTCAAACTCAAGTCCAAATTTCTGTGATTTTTGTTCATTTTAGATTATCAACAGTTTGGGGAAGTTGAATGTACCATCAACAAAGATTGCAAATTCTTTTACATTCTTTGGGTATGTAAGTTACTCAATTGATGACCCAAAAAACAAAAAATTACTCATTTAATAAAAAATATATTTGAATGATTTTATGTATATCAAACTATATAAGGTCCATTCTTTTTCAGACCGCAGCGACATCGATCATTCATACAATTATATAATTAATCGAAGGTTTAATTTGTGAAAATTACGTAAAAATTGGTGTAAAATTGACCATTGTGTCTATTTTAATCGACGCTGTTTTTCTTATCGACGTCAACGACCATAAGCCACCGCAATTAAATTGATCGCAGTGATTGTATCTTTTCTTTCCACCATTTTTTTTTATTTTTTCAAATTTAAATTTGGGTTGCTGATTATGAACGCTACAATCTAATCAAGTACAGGGCTATAGTCTCAATGTATACATTTTATTTAGACGTTACAAAAGAGAAAGGCATTGCCATGTTTTCTACATACTTGCTTCCCAGTCTTGGCCACAATCACAGTTTCGAGAAATAGACTTATGAAGTTATTAAATAAATAAACAAAAAAAGGCTCAGAGATGTGATAAAGATTGGAGCTTTGATGGGATTTTGCTGCTACATGGTCATCTATGTGCCATCCACTGCAAAATGTCCTTCCTGATTACACTATCAAACCCACCACCTCTAACATAGCTCGGTTGAATCAGACTGGCGGCCACACCGCCAGTGTAATGTCTGTACTGAGTCGTAGTTCTATTGGATCTCGGCGGTTGGATCATCATAGAGACAGATGGGAATGGTTTGTGCCGGAAGTTTCTCAATGAGGAGAACAAGTGTCTATCAGAATCACGGTTTTGTGGAGTCTGCGTTGTGTTTGTGTTTGTTTTGGGACGAGACATTTCCGTTATTCTTTTTGCTTTGTCCATGTTTGAGTTGGCGTTGTGTGGTAGTTCTGGTCGAGTACGGATTTGAGCTGCTGGTTTCCAACGGTCAAGCCGACGAAGAATCCAGTTTCCAAGATTCCTACCAACTTCTATGTCTCTCTGCTGGATGTTCTTGTGAACCGCAATTGCCATATCGAAGATTTTACGAGTTCTCCTGCAGAAAAACAAGAGAATGCAAAAGAGAAAAAGAGAGTCAGTGATCTGCCAAATCTCACAAAGGAGGATCACAGAGAAGAAACCTATACCGTTAGACTATGTTCAACATGAATCACCAGAGTTTTCAATCTGATTATCTCTATGGAGATTATGATTCCTCAAGTATCAGTGTTAATGAACAAGCAAGTTAATGTTAGGAATAGATTCAGAAATAGCAATTTGAATCATCTTCTTCGCAATAAAGGTGAACTAAAAGATTTTATACCATCAAAAACAACACTAGAATCTCAAACTCTTCTTCCTTGATTTTATAAAAAGTGCTTCAAATTCAATTGCTAACGATCAAACGAACAATAATTGAACGATAGAGGTCCTAAAGAACTTGATTTCCAAGAACACAGCTCAAATGAACTGCTTGAATCACTCAAATTCACAATAAGATTGATGTGTCTATTGATCATCAACGTTTATTGATCGACTTGAACAAACGGTTGGAAGAATAAACCGAATTAGCAATATTCCAACTACAGAACAGTGCAGTTTTTCTCATTCTAAACAATCCTAATTTCCTATTTCAATTCCAACAGCACAAATACGAAACCTACATCAGAAAAGACCGGAATCGAAACGATCTCGAGAGAAAATCTCACCGATGAAGAAATTGACGGATTTTGGGATGCTTAGGAGTAACAATCCGACGCTGGATCTTCAATGCGAGCCTATAAGTCCGTCTTAGCCCCAAGAAGTAAGCTGTTCCCAGAGTTATCTCCCAAAGCACCATATTCCTCTTCGAACCTTCTCTTTCAACTACGTTTATCGGAAGATCGCCGTTTCGTCAGTCACTGATCCCCGCCGTTGGAGAATATTCTATATTTACTTGTTAATAGAAGTCGTTTTGGGCCATAATAAGGCCCACTTTATCTGCTTAATAAATGGGCCAAATTTAACTGAAGCATTTTTTTTTTTTTTGGTCGGAACTCGGAAGTCGGGGGAACTTATTGTAGAGGTAAGACCAATTCTCGTGTTCTTGCTTCTTCAACCCACTTTAGTGCCACGTGTCTTTTACGACTTTGGATAAAAATATAATAAAATTTGACGGTTCAATAAAAAATTGTATCTATCGTCTCTTTGAAGCAATTTCGAATTTTTTGTTTTACTTTTCTTCAAAACAAAACCCAGAGATTACTCTATAATCAACATCCAGCGTTTGCAGATTCCATAGCTTAATTGTTAATTTCTGTTCAATTGATTTTCTTAAGCCTTCGATTTTGTTTCAGTTTCTCGAATTTTGTGTTTCGACTTTCGAATAGAGATGAGCTTTCAGGATTTGGAAGCCGGGAAGCCATTGAAATCGCAAAGGAATTTCTTGAACGAAAAAGAAGATGGAACGCAAGCGGTGGCTTCAGGCATCTTTCAGATCAATACGGCGGTTTCTACTTTCCAGCGACTTGTAAATACTCTCGGTACGCCTAAGGATACGCCGGAGCTTCGTGATAAACTGTGAGTCACCGTGATTTTTCGGGATTTTTGTATGGATTCATGCATTTGGTCTCAGTATTTTTAGTGTTGAACTTGCGATCATGCCTTAATTATTTAGGGTTTTGTGAAATGAGTCCTGTATTTTCCCCTATTGGATACGAAATCAGTAAAACAAGTTAGTGCATGTTAAAATACGAAAGATTATATCTCTCATATGTTGCCTTATCTTTTATCTGCCAAATTGTGGAGACTAAATCGTTGGTTTCTTCTATATCCCTGATTATGTGTTTGAGGGAAGCTAATGAATTTGCATATTTTGTTGCTTGATGTTTTCCTCTTTTTCCTCTCTTGAGCTCATCAAAATGGCTGAAGTAAATGCTTTGTTTGCGTTGTATGTTGGCTCAATTCTCTGTAAATTATCAGGCACAAGACAAGATTACATATTATGCAATTGGTAAAAGACACTTCGGCAAAACTTAAGGAAGCTAGTGAAAGCGATCATCATCGAGATGTTGCTGTAAGTGTTTCTAAAAGTTGTCTGATTTAGAAGATGGGAGTGTTTCTTTTTCCTGTTATTACGTTCCTTTAACGGAAGTGAAAACATTACATGAAAGTTATTTCTTTATTTTATTCACCTTTTATGGTTCTCTTTTGGTGTTGGTATTGCTGCAGCAAAGTAAGAAGATTGCAGATGCTAAACTTGCCAAGGATTTTGAAGCTGTGTTGAAGTTGTATCAGAAGGCACAACATGTTGCAGCTGAAAGAGAAACTTCCTACACTCCATTCGATCCAAATGGCAACCTTTCTTCAAGGTAAAAAATAACTTTATTCACTTCGACAGTAGCGAGAATGAGTACGTTATTTGTATCATGAATTTCGATATGAAAACCTCTAGTGTCTACAACTATTTGGGATATGGTTGACTGATTGCTCCACCTGCTTTCCTTTTGGTTGGAAGCAAATTTGTTCAAGCACATAAGTTATTGAGTTTTAGTCTATTTTTAATCTAAAGTTTCACGATATAACTTTCTGTACTCTGAATCTCTGATCGTCGGCTTGAACTTGCTACATTGTTTTTTTTTTTCTATTCCAGTGAGGTAGACACCGGCTATGATAGATCACAAGAGCAGCTTGTCCTCATGGAATCTAGAAGGCAAGACGTCGTGTTGCTTGAGAACGAAATTTCCTTCAACGAAGCAGTGATAGAGGAAAGAGAACAGGGAATACTGGAAATTCAGCATCAAATTGGTGAAGTAAACGAGATTTTTAAAGATCTTGCGGTATTGGTTAACGATCAAGGAACCATGATTGGTAAGCAGTGAAGCACTAAAAGACCTATAGATGCTTTGATTCCAATTCTCAATCCTCTTAATATTTATTATTGGCAGATGATATCGGTAGCCACGTAGAGAATGCACATTCAGCAACAGCTCAGGGAAAGTCCCATCTCGTGAGAGCCTCAAAGTCACAACGATCAAGCTCATCCCTGGTAAGATGAGAAAGGAAAATGGAAAGGAATCTGTTTTAGTTGTTTACTTATTCCTTACTTCTTTTTCTTCTGGCCATTATGCAGATGTGCTTGTTAATGGTGATATTTGGGATCATTCTCCTCATCGTTATCATAGTCGTGGCAGCATGAGATGGCTAGAAACATATTCAAGAATAGTCGTGCTTTTGGACATAGAATCTGAGTATGCGTGTGACCAAAAAAAAAAAAAAGAATTTGAGTATGCGTAGCCATTCTTATGTCTGTATATTCTCTCTTCTTTTCTTGTTGTTACTGAACTGATATCGGTTTATGGATTAAGAGCTTGTATCATCATCGGCCTCCCTTCACCGAGTCTTTATTTGTTCAATATGGTTTAGTTTGACCAAACATTTGGTTCGTAACATTTAATCTAACACTGTATAAATATAAATATAAATACATATAAAATATATATTGTACGTATACAGTAAACTCTCTAAGATCTTTCAATTTGTTCTCAATTTAGGAGTGAAGTATTTGGCCTGAAGAAATTGAAGTTTTTGTGATATAGAAAATTGACTTGAGTTTGGCTTAATGTATTGATAAAATTTCCGGTTTAAAAAATTTCCGGTTAATATAGTTAGGCCTCGGTTTAAGACTATAAATTGACAAATTGATCGTTCGTTGATCGGCAAAATTTCGTTGAACATTTTATTTTTGATTTGATTTGGCGCTCAGTGATGAACGGCGCATCTCCGGCTAATTCTTTGGTTTCGACGACCGCCGTAGTTGGAGGCGGTGGAAGCAGCGGAGCCGCCGCCTGTTCAGACGATTTTCATTTTCCTCCGGACATTCCTTCTATGCAAGAGCGAAAAGACGAAGCCATGCGTGGTCAGTTCATACTCTTTTCCCCTTTTTTTCTGATGATTTCGCATCTTAGGGTTTCAAAATTAGGGATTTCTCTAAGAATCGGTAGTCAAATTTCTCTGGATTTACTGTCTTTGGATACAGTTATGTGTTTCAATTTCTCGTAAAGTCTGTAAAATTCGAGAGCCGAATCTCTTATCAGTCAGAGATTTTGGGTCTAAAATTTTGAAAATTGGTAGCTGGAAATCTCAATTCGACTGTAACTTGTGTAGATGATTAGTATTGCTCTTTAAATACTTAGAAATGATTAGGGACTTGAAGTAGATTAACAAAGCAAAACAAAACTTTGAGTTCAAGTGTTTGTTTGAAAAAGATGATCAAATAATTGGTGCTTTTAATGAATGCAGTACTGAAAGCTGATTTGATGAGTGAACTTGACAAAGAAGTTAGAACTTTAGAAGAAGATAGTTGGATGTTTGAAGGTCCTCGTTCTCGAATCCATCTTATCTCTAGAAGAGGTCAGTTTCTTCTTCTTCCTACTTCAGATTCAATCCAACACAAAGCCTGTTTCATATCAACCAATTCCGAAACTGTTTACATTGGTCTTAAATATTAAGCTCCAATATATATTTATGTATCTAATTGAATCAGTGTAATTGCAGTAATCAACCTTAATCATTCAGGGTATAAAACAAATCTATATGGTGAAACAATTCATAGAATCTTCATCACCACCAATTGCTTTGCTGAAATCAGACTTGTGTTCGAATGGGTTTATGATTAGGTAGCTTTCTAAAGAGAGAAAGTGAAGCTATGGGGAAGTCAAGCATTGTTCAGCTGCCCAGTTGATCAAGAGTCAAGTAATAAGAATTCATAAATGGTTGTAAGCTTTGGTTGATATCTTTTGATTTCGAAACTATTGGGGCAATGCTGTATTATCAGAAATCCCACTAAAACATTAATTCTTTTGTTTTTCCACTCGAAACTCAGTGTCTTAGCTAACTTTGACTGTGTAAATTATAAAATTTAAGAAAGAAAAAAATATTTGTAGTTCCATGAAAGAACAACTTTCATTATAAAACAAAATTTCTATTTGAAAAACAAAATAATATCTTAAATTTTATAGAGGAGGTTGTGACTCTGTTGGAGGAACATGACAAGATGCAGGCCTAACTGCTTTGGACCTGTTGGATCGGTTCGTAGCATCTGATTCCCTTTTGGTTTTATGGTTTGGGGCCTCGTTTTCTAGGCTAAATTTAATTTCTTCTACTTTTGTCGTCTATTTGGTTATCCATTGGGCTAGTCCATTGTAAGAACTTTGTTGGATTGGCTTCGGCCCTTTATTAATATTAATTATCTAGATATATAACTATATATATATATAAATAAATAAGACTTTATAGTGCACTGCTTCAGGCAGTCGATCCGAGTTTTGTTTCACACCCTTTATAGGCCTGGTCTTAGGCCCATTTAGAGCTAGTAATGGGCCAATTTTATTTGCTGTATAAATATGACTATTCTACATTTTGTGAAAAAGCGGGAATGAGAGTTACTGTGATTGCATATTCTTCAAGAAGAAACGAGTTCAAGGTAATTTTACTGTAATCTAAAAATTTCTATGTTGGAAATAGATTGAGGTTTACGCAAATGATAACAGTAGCCTGATTTGGTCGAATTTGATTTTGAGTAATGATTTACTCGATTTTTTAGCAACAATCTTCGTTTTTTGTTTTATGTCAAGGACGGTGAAAATCTTAGGTAATCACAGATTATATTAAGTTTATTCCATCTTCTTCTCTTCCCCAGTAGCTTACAGTGCAAATTCTTCAAGAAGAAAGATTTCGAGGTAATTTGAATTTATTCCATAGAATTAGATTGAATTTTACGCAAATGATAATGATAATTTGGTTTATACGAATAGTTATTAAAATATTCATGTGTGTTTTATTTTTTGGTATTTGAAAATATTTAGATTTTTGGCTTTGTTATTATTTAGAGATTAAAAAATCTATATCACCTAAAATGCTTTTTTCAAATTTTCGTATTGCAAATGTCGACAGTCTCATATTTTATGCGCATATCTCACATAATCTAGTATTATTCTGTAAAACACCAATATTCTCAATATCCCACATAATTAAGATATGTGGGTTCAACTGGTTCATC
Organism: Lepidium africanum; assembly: GCA_900406405.1. Classification (NCBI taxonomy): domain Eukaryota; kingdom Viridiplantae; phylum Streptophyta; class Magnoliopsida; order Brassicales; family Brassicaceae; genus Lepidium; species Lepidium africanum. Next base: position 31,585 of record OVAX01000913.1, on the reverse strand, counting down.
TGCCAAATACAAAGTAAGAAAGTTTTTCTTTATGTGCACAAGAGGTACAAGAATTTTGTCATAAACAAAAGAAGATCAAGTTAATTTATCCACTCCACTATTCATGTTTAAGCATGAGACTTATGGCTAAGACTTTCTTTGAGCAAAAATAATGTGTAAGAACTAATAAGGAAGATGATTATAATGCAAATCAGATAAAAATTTATCTGAAACATTGATTAGTTATGTTCTTTTTCCACTCTTATGTTTGAAACTCAATGTATTAGCTACTTTGATTGCATAAAATTTAAGAAAGGAAAAAAATATTTGTTGTTCCATAAAGAAAAAAAAAATCATTATAAACAACATTTATGTTTGCAAAACAAAATAATATCTTAAATAAAAATAACTAATGATTATCAGGAACTTTTAAATTCAAAAATTTATAAAATAGTTTTTATAGAAAAAATGATTTCTAACTTAGCACTACTTTTCTAATAATATTTTTAGAAATTTAGTTTTACCTATTATCAACTTCGGGAACAATAACAAATTATGATTCTTACTAAATGTACGGCAAAAAATTACAAAATGCAAACTACTAAATCCCAAAACTTGTTACCTATTTTTATCAGAAGTAACTGATCATTATCATCTAAAAACCACGAAATACTTAAGTTTGTTAAAACTGACTGCGACAAGTGTCATACAAGTAAAAATCTTAATTGCCTCATCTTAGGTCCTTTTTAAGTAACTTAAGACTTTGCTATTTTGGATTTTCAGTGTTAAGAATTTAACTTAAATGACACTTGTGAGAGAGCGACGTCACCAAGAGCCACTCACACTCTCTATTCCACCACCACTTTACCACTTCTCCGTCGCATCTCCGTCGCATCTCCGTCGTCTTTTTGGTCATCATCAAGCTCTGACTCATCATCATCGCCGATTAAAACTCTAAATGATCTAGAGAAACTCACCGTTTTAGGTCAAGGAAGCGGAGGAACAGTCTATAAAATCCGTCACCGGAGAACCAAAACGCTCTATGCATTAAAAGTCACCACCATGACGACAACAACTGCCCTCGAAGCCGACATTCTAAAGCGAATCGAATCGAGCTACATTGTCAAATGTTATGCTGTTTTTGTTTATTCATCGGACCTCTGTTTCGTGATGGAGTTTATGGAGAAAAGGTCTCTCCACGATGCGTTGCTTGCTAAACAAGTTTTCTCAGAGGTAATGATATCGACTCTTGCTAAGAGAATCCTTCAAGGGTTACGTTATCTGCAAGAAATGAGAATAGTTCACGGAGACATAAAGCCATCAAATCTACTTTTGAATGAGAAAGGAGAGGTGAAGATTGCGGATTTTGGAGCGAGTATGATTGTAGCTAGAGGAGAGTATGGTTCAAATGGGACATGTGCGTATATGAGTCCTGAACGTGTGGATCGAGAGAAATGGAGTTTTGGAGGAGAAGTTGGTTTTGCAGGAGATGTGTGGTCATTAGGAGTTGTAGTTCTAGAGTGTTATCTTGGAAGATATCCATTGATCAAAGTTGGAGATAAACCAGATTGGCCGGCTCTGATTAGTGCAATTTGTTGTAGTGAAAAGGTGGAGATTCCGGTGAGTTGTTCACCGGAGTTTCAAGATTTTGTTGGGATATGTTTGGAGAAGGATTGGAGGAAAAGAGGCACAATAGACAAGCTTATTTGCCATCCTTTTGTTTTGTGAAAGAGAGATATTCGTCTAACAACCTTCCAAACAAACAAATTAATTTTGTAGCATCAATTTATATAGAAATTTGGTTCAATTTAATCGATTCAGTTTAGGTACACCAATTTAAACTCGGTTCAGTTTATCTTGTTATACTTGCCTCTATTCACTTTTTTTTGGTTAATAGTCGGGTTGACAAAACCCAATAAATAGTCAATGCCCCAAACACTTAACAATATCAAGTGGGGGAACAATGGCACTCAAGCAGTTGACTAAAGGCACTTCCCTAGGTTTTATTTGGTGGTCATGTCCACTCAAGCCCATAATGGCAACAAGAGAAAAACTGTAACATGGATAATTGGTTGACGTCATAAGTTCACATCGCTCTTCTTCAAGCAAATAGGCAAAAACTTAAGCAAGAGAAAGAAACATGACACAGATTCTCATCTTGATAGAGAAAGTGTGAATTAAGAGTTGTAAGATGCAGAAGTGTTTTACAAATTTGAAAAAAGAAAGAAAAAAATCAGTGCACGAAATGAGTATGCTGCTCTCAAGGAACAGAGTTCGCCTGTGTTACCTCAATTGACTTCTGAAACTCCCCAAATCAGGGACTTTGCCTGAATGATAAAAACATTATGAAGACATATAAGTATATATTTTCAAGGGTTAATAGAGTTAATCTGATATATATAATGCTAAAGCTATTTTCTGATTACCTCGAGATGTCTATGGTTTCAGGCGAGAGGAGACCCATCTGTTGAGTAAGATTATCCATATGTTTAGTTTTGTCCCATTCCTTCTGTTTCTGCTGTGTCTCATTGTCCTCGGTGGTTTTAAGATCCAATGGTGATAAATCCATATCATCCGGAATCGGGCTCGACATGAGATAGTCTTCCAGGAGTGAATAGTCAATAGGATCTAAATCAGGATCCACAGGAATGTCGTCGATGTCAAAAGGTAAAGAATCATTAATCAACAGATCTGGGTCTAGGAATGGACTAGACCCTCCCATGTTTGGTTCCATGAAATTCTCTTGAGGCATCTCTGCAATATCTTCGGGTAGCATATCAGTGAATTTGGGTAGAGTTAGATCATCAGGTGAAGGATCACAGTTCTGGGTTGCTTCTTCTGGTGCTGTTGAAACATTTTCAGGAGTTGTTCCAATTGGTGATGATGACTGTATCTCAGAAGATGTTGGCATCTCCTGAAGTGTTATACCCGATGCATGGTTTGATGAAGTCTCCATCTCTGTTCCCTCTGTAGTCGAAGTACCATTACCTAAAAGGAAACCATCATCACCAGTTTTGTATGGTTCCATCTTCATAAGCTGCCTGAACATTGCTTTAGCTTGCTCATGCATTGGAGGTTGATACTTCACTATCTGTCCATCAGGAGAAGCAGAATCCTTATTACTGGCAATGCCATCTCGCTTGAATCTCCGCTTTTTATTGGTATCACTAATTCGCCTACTACTTTCATTTTGCTGATTCTGCTGCTGTAAGAATTGAGATAGAAAATGAGGGCTTTGAACTGCCTTTGCAAGGAATGACATTAATTGTTGTTGCCGGTTCTCCATGCCCTGGAGACGCTGAACCATCGTTTGAAGTTGGTTATCAGTGGACTGTTGCTGCTGTCTTAATCTGACGAGTTCTTGCATAAGGACGTTCTTATCTCTTTTAAGCCTCTCAACTTCTTCTTCGAGACCAAATTTGCCAACTTCAACACATGCACTAACAGATGAGTTCTGTCCATTCGAGTGCTGAAATTGCTGATGCCCATGTCCATGTCCTTGGGCAGGCTTTCGCCTAGTTATTGTTTTAAGCAAGTGCTTCTGACCTCTTAAGAAACCTTCATTTGCAAATTCCCATCTATCTGGGTCAACCTTCCGGAAACCCTGTTTCAAGAAAAGGCATGCAAATGAAATGAGAGAATTCGCCAAAACAAATGAGAAAGAAGTCGCCCAATAGAGTTAAAAAGGAAAAAGAAACTAAAAACTGTAAAACAAAGTCTAACTGCCAACTATTCAAACAGCCATAGCCAGGAAGCACCCTATCAGTAGACACATGTAACAGAGCAATTTACATTCAGAAGTCAAGTAAATAAAACAGACCAATCGTGGTTAATCTGATCTAATCAACGGATAAATAGTGAAAACTGCTCAATACGTGTTTCTATTACGGGTCTTACCTACCACCCAAACCAGAGGATAAACTAGAATACCCAATAGAGATCACCGAAAACTAAGAGAGTGAAAGGTCTTTGTGAAATACAAATATAATCTTTATGTCAGAGTCTGCATGGAATAAATAGACTAAATTTTGTTTCTACATAGTGCCCAATATGTAACTTCATGTGTTACAAAGACAGCACCTAAGGAATAATAATATCCACGAATGTAGCAAGAAAGAACTGTCCGCATAAAAAACAAGCTTATATAAATGTATTCACCATCTTGCAGTATTATTTGCATCCTGCTCAATATTAAACAGAACAAACTCCATTCATCACTGACGTTGTACTGAGTAAAGATTATATAGTTATCTATTTATATAGGCAACACAAGCTCCACCCAGCCAATATGAGCAGAAACTATGAAATCTAAATGCAACTGTACAAAGAAAATCAATGATTTCGTAACTGACATGGCAGACAAAGATGCAAAGTCCTATAAATGATAGCACAGATATTGCAAAACCAGACACCCATATATCTACTTATGATCTAGTTCCTACCCCACACGCTACTGATCAAATTGGCCTTTTTTAATTTCTAAGATTGTGCTGTATCCATTAAAACCTTAACTCATTCACAGCATGATGAGGTATAGTAAAACAGAAAGGCATAACCTTGCACTCAGGTCATGATCAACATGAGACTTGCTCTCTTTCCCAATATCTTCTTTCTTCTCCTTTATAATGCTGAGGAAATTCAGGAAGGTTCATTACTATCTTAGTCTATAACTAAACCTGATTACGGGGACTCGAACAGACAGCAAAGAAAACAAAGGGTACACCTTTAGTTCAGTTTCACTTCTCCAACTTGAAAAAATAGCTGGTAAAAAAATATGGAATACTTATACAATCAGAACACTCACATAAGAAAAGAGACTCCATTCAGCTATTATTATCTCCCTAAGACTCTAACTTTGGACTTAGTGTAAGCTTCATAAACCCCGTTACAAATCTATTATTTCATCTATACCATAAATAAACGAGGAGTCTGCCTTTCTACGGAAAATTGCTAGACTGAATTCAACGGAATATCTGCCATGCTCATGCCGTGGTTCATGTCCTAACAAACAGGACCAATATTTTATTCCTAATCGTCCTAAGAAGAAAGCTATTGAGAGACTCTTATTGGTAAAGCTTATGAACGATGAAAGGCATTCATCTATTAGAATTCCTAAACCACGAAGTTCTATTCTAAACTAAAAAATCATAATATTCAAGTACTCAGAAAGCTAACTATCCATTCTATAGGCCTTAAAAACTATTGTTCAACAAGTGAGAAACTCCTCAGCTCAGTAAGTTAGCATCACGAGTAGCCATTGCAGAAACTTAAGCAGGCAATTGTAACATTCTCAGTATAACGAAATCCATAAAACCTAGTTCATATGTGTGCTACTATTCACTTAAAAAGGCAAGAAACTAATGATAAAAGAGAAGAGGAAGGAGATAAATTACATAGGTATTTAGCTGCCTGACGAAGCTAGAGAAATTATTGTGCTTGAAGTTTTTAGGAAGAAGATCTCGAGCGAACTCAGGTGGATCCCAGACGATAAAACTATTGTTGTTAGGACTCCAAGACACAATCGAATCTGTAGAAGGATCATCAACCATGTCATAGGTTTTGCTGAGGAATGGAGGAGGAGCGTTTGTACTAAGAATCGCCGCAGGCTGAGGTTGAGGAGAAGGTTTAATCTCTGTAGATTCCATAGCTACAGATCCTCCTTCAACGTCGCTGGTAGATACTTTGCTGCTAGCCATTGCAAATTGAATGGGATTATAAGAAACTTAGGGTTCTAAGAAACTGGTAAAACCTAAAGAGCGTTATATAGGAGTTTATTATATTCCGGTGAAAGAACTCCGAATTGAAGAGATATTGAAAGAGAAAGGGACGAGATAGAAATTGGAGAGAGTTTTGATCCAAGGAAGAAGAAAGAGAGACGACGAGAGACCCATCAACTCTTCCCTAATTACGCTTCTTAGACATTTTCGCTTTTTGTCCTTTGAAAAGCGGATTTTGGCTACGTGTCATTTTCTTATTGGCTCTTTCGCTCCGTTTTTTTGAGCTGACACGCCAATTTTAATTTATTTTTGTGGGAGGAAAAAAAGGAAATAAATTAAGAATGGATTAAAAAAAAAAGAAAAGGTACTGTTTAGTTCATGCCAAACTAGCTTCAGTCAACACCACCCCTACAGTCTGTAAAAATACTTATGAAATGGTTAAAGATACATAAAGCACTTTGGTAGATGATTATTAAATACGATTAGAATCTAAGAACACTTACGTTATTTTATCTTCCAAAATATACCAAATCCATCTATATATTTTACAACTTGAGCAAATGAGAAGACACAATAAGTACACACAGAGTATAATAAATATTGAAACTGAATTCGAAACTTATCAATGTTTCTTAAGACCTTTAAACAAACGACAACCTCTATAGAAGAAAAACAGAATCTACATTTGATCTTTGCCAACATGACTTTACCCATCTGTGTGCTGCTTGCAACCCTTTGGTCCATAATGCTGGGTAGATTTCTTTACCAATTTCTTGCAAAGATAACAGAAATGTGCTTGACATGCCCAGCAAAACAAGTGATTGTTGTTCCCCACCTACACAATAATCAACTCAAGAATCATCTCATGAACACCAAATACCCATCAATTTACTCGGTTTCACTGGCTTGATGAAACCACATTAGCTTTTACCTTTGAATTAAACTGGCCACAATTAGGACATAACTGACCGCGCTGTGCAAACTGACCGCCATGTGCAAACAGTTGAGCTTGAATTTGTCCAATGGCTTGTCGTTCATTTATCCTCTCATTCCATTCTTGGATCATATCTTGTGGGAACAAATCACATGTTCCCTCGCTTTTCACAAAAAGATAGGGTTTATTAAGTTCCAAGATAGCTTTTCACCTATGTACCTATTTTTATTTTTTATGAAACATCACTAACCTGAAATGTTCATAACCAGTGATAGCTTTGTTGCAACGGTAACAAAAGTATTGGCCACAATTATTGCAGACCATTTTGTTACAACCTCCTGTTCTTGAGATGGCCATTTTGCACGATGGGCATTGTTTAGCGCTTTTCTTTATCACCTTCACACTCATAATCTCATTAATCATTTCTTTTTCTTTTCGCCTTTGTTCCTCTCCAATACAAGAAGAACTCTGACGTTCCTGAATAGATTTACATGTGAGAAAGTGTCAGGTTAAAGATTCTTTGGGTATGACATAGAGAAATTGTCACTGTATATAGGAAAAATAATGATACCTCCAAGATTTGAAGCCTAAGTTCCGGGTTCATGCAAACCACGCCTACATGTCTCTTTTCCTTACAAAGTGTACAGAAACAGAAATAGCATTTAAAACATAAAGCAAGCTGCTCCTCGTCCTCTATGCACGGGGTTTCACATCTCGGACAATAAGCAACATCAGTCATGGATTCCAGTGTTTTCTGTAACATAAGAGTTTCCCAGCGTTCATACGCTTCATCGCCCAACAATCTCTTCAATACACCTGGCGGAACAATTTCTCCACATTTCGAGTCTGGACACTGAAGCTTATTAACTGTGCCTTCAGAGACATGTATGTCTGTATAGGTCTTCATACATTTCGTACAAAAGAAATGCTGGCATGGTAACTTAACAAAGTCAAAACCTGCCAAAGGAGGAAGGAAATTTGGAGAAAAAGTGTTACACAGCTTGTATTTAACTAACAAATAGCCCTAAAAGCAAACAGCTATGTTCAATACCTGTCAAGGGCAGAAATAAATATGAACATTAAGTGTCAGACAGCTTGGTTTTGACTAACCAATAGCCCTAAAAGAAAGCAGCTATGAACAAGAACAAGTTTTACCAGGAGATTCAGAGAAACATATACAGCACTCCTGCAAGCTCTGTAGGAAGCTATCATGACGTTTTTCATCGTCATAACTCCTCATATAAGGAATATCTGAATCCGGCGAATGACTTCCAGACACAGCACGCCTATCTCTGGAACATGCAACACCATAAGGACCAAGAACAATTTCATTATCAAAGCCAAGATGAGATATTGACGAGTTCTGTAGCCAATCTGTCCATTGGTACAGGACTTCTTGCCCTGGCTGTTCCATCCATATTGAGTCCAGCACGGAGCAGAGACTTGAAATCTTATCACGGTTCATCCACTGAACGCTTATTATGAAATAAGGGGCCAAGTGGCTCGGATAAGCATTTGGTAACAAACATGTCAAAACAATTGGCGGAAGGTGTTGGGCCTTGAATGAGTATAAGAAATCCTCTGACTCCTTGCTTAAATCAGCTTGTACATTAAGCTTTGCAGACACAGTATATTCAGTTATAGCTTCAACGTTTACATGAACCTGCAAAATCAATAAATCTTATAACATTTGCAATATCACATTATCGTTATGAAACCTGTAAGTACAAAGTTTGTTTCGCACCTGAAAGTATCGCATATCTTTAAATCGATCAAATATGAACATGTTTTCTCCATAAATGTACCCCAATGCCAAAAGCTGAAAGAATTTTAAACAACCAGTAAGCTTTTGTGAACAGAGAATCTAACTAAATACTGAACTAGGGACTGGTATCTTTAAAGCAGCTAAACGTATTGGTCAATAATAAATCCATCAGTTTACATCAAAAACCATCAGAGGTTGCTACGTCCATATGAACGTCTAAACCACAACATTAGCACATTAAATTTTGCTGGAAAGAGAATCAGAATGATTAGATTGATTTCAATTTAAAAAAGGAATGTTCGAATGGCATTGAAAACCCTCATTTTCAACAACAAAAATGTCATAAAGTCAATAATTTGGTAGCTCGATTACCTCATCTTCCTGCAACTGATCATTCATCTTAAGTTGATCCTGTGTTAGCTCTGGCTCACTAACTCTAGTTCGCAAATCATTCAGAATAGTCAACATAATATCTCCATTCGTCTCAGACTCATCCCCAGCAATTTCTTCAATTTCATCTCTTTTCGCCTCTGATTCCTCACAATTCGTATGATCACCAGAACAGAGAAGAAATTTCTCACTCGTTGTCGACTTCTCACTGAAACAGTTATTATCATTCACCGAATTCGAATTCTGTTTCAACTCGACGCAACTCAACTCATCAGCCAAGCAATCCACACCATCAGGTTCAGCAGACTTCACCTCAGATTTTTTCACATAACGAAAATTTGAATTTGATCCACGAAGGCGCCAAACCCGGTGACTTCTGGAAGTTTTTGGTGGATGATCTACGTTTTGCAATGGCTGAGAAGTAGACGGAAAAGCTCCAGAAGACCGATCCATGACAGTCGTGTCTTCTTCTTCCTGATAATAATCCAATTGTGGATTATCGTTATCTGAATTCACAATCCCACTATTTCCTCCGTCACGGCAGATATAACAACGACGGTCGTGAATTCTCCCACTGTCTCCGTGAGTTCGTCTAATGGCTGTCTTTCGCTGGAGTCGATATCGTAGAGGCAATTCAATCAATATATATACAACTTGACTTGGTGCTTCGCTTTAGTCATTAACCGAATCCGGTTTAAACAGGATTAGTGGAAACCAATTCTGTTTTGTACTAAATGGAACGGCAATGAGTTTAATAATTCAAAATAATAGTCAAGGTCATTCATGGCAACTGATTTAGAAAGACGCCTTAATTATTTTATTTAATGTTTTAAATTGATGATTATTTTTTTAATACCGTTTTTGTTTCCCTGATGATAATTTGTAATTGGTTTTACTTTTACTCGATATATCTAAAGATTCTCAATCAAATGTCCCTGGAGAATTTTTTAGGTGTTATCCTAAAAAAATACTCTACGAACTTGCCAATACCTCCAATGTAATTTAAATTTATGTTTTGAAAACTTTGTTTGTTATTTATATCTTCTCTATACACGTTAATAATTATACATTCATATATCTTAATGTAGATTGGATCATATGTCCTTATAGTGTATATTCGTGACATTGATTACGATTATGGCTGGTGCTATTTGAGTTGTAAAGTTTGCAACAAGAAAGTATTTCCTATTGATTGTTGTGAAGGAGACAATGATGATATTGTTTAGGTTTTGAAAAAACGAATATGGTATTGTAACAACTGTAATTCAAATGTTACTGAAGTGGTTCCCAAATAAGCTAATTTTTTTCCTTCTAAACGTTTTTATATTACTTATTTTAAAAGTTTTCTCTCCTATTTGATTTTCATTTATATCTAATGTTTCATAGGTATTAAATTTTTGTGAAAGTTAAAGATGATACTGGCGAATCAAGATTCTTAATGTTTGATCACATTGCTCAACAAATTGTTATTTGTTCTGCTTCGGAGTTAGCTGAAACTGTTGGAGAGGTAAATAAATTATTTTTACAACTTAAAATCTGTCTATAAATATGTCAATCATTTTTTTAGATGGTCAATACAAACATATGTTATACATATTTGGTTGTAGATTGAGAACCCTGAAAAGTTTCCAATGGCCATTACTAACTTGATTGGAAAAAGCTTCGTATTTGTTGTTGCTCTTGAAAAGAACCATCTTTCAAAGAGTCATGATCATACCTATAAGGTAAATCAGTTGGTGAACAAGGTTGGACTACTAAAGGAATTCAATGAGACAGAATCCTCTTCCGTAAGTTTATTTATATTGTTGTACATAAACGAAATAGAAATATGATATCATTTTTTAATATAGATAATAACATGCTATCTTTTTTGTTACTAGGTACCTTCTTTGATAGTTAGTGAAGAAACAATCGATGATTAAATGAAAGAAGGTTTTGAGACACCACATTCAAAAAGGAAGCAAGAAACTGCAGATCTTAATGATGACCCTAATAATATGTCCAACACAACAAAGAGCTTGAAGCAAAAAGATTAAAATCGAGAAGCCTTGATCTTGAAATTTTCGAGTTAATTTATATTTTCATATTTGAAGTTTAAGTTATTCATTATGTTTGATACAATTTCTTTATTAAATCAATAAAAGTTTTTGTTGGTTTTTCAGTTTTGCAAATCTTACTTCTTTATTTGTTTATTTAGTATAAAAAATGTTTTTTCTTAAAATTTAAACTTAATATATACAAAAGTTAACAGAAATAATTTTTTTAATTTAATTTAAAGAAATTGCCGAATTTGAGTTATTATATTTAATTGTTAATATATATATATATATATGTACCTAATTTAAATTGATCCACTATATTCTTAAATGATAAAAAAAAATTTTGTATAAAGAATGATAACAAACTTGATTTGAATTTGTTTTAGATAATCTCTTATTTGTAGTTTTGTATAACAAACTTGCTGATTATTTGCAATCTTAGTTTTCTTATAAATACAATTCACTAGGATTAAATATATTACTCGAAACTTTCAAAGAAAAAATACTTGCTATTTGAGAAACTATTTCTTCTTAACACCTATCTATTCGTAAATCGTTTAGATGTTATCATATTTGATTTTCTTACATGAAGATCTCTTACTTGATATAGCTTCACGTTGTGCTTCTTCTTCTTTACATGATTTTATAAATCTTAACCCTGTGAATATGCTATTTCATGTCTTAGGTGACAATCCAAGAGTGTTGTGTAAACTTACTTTAAAAGAAGTAGAGTACGATCCAATTTTTCACAGACCTTATAAATCCTTTAGAAAGTTTGAAGAATTGAGTGATATTGGAAATCCTGAAGCTCTATATAGATCGGGAATTGTCTATTTTTTTTTTTTATCTCAACAAGAAAGAAGAAGGACTCCAACTCTTTCATGAAGCTTCATGTAAAGATTTTCTAGATGCAAAATATCTACATGGTATCATTCTTACATGCCTTGATACCGAATCAAAAACAAAAGGTGATAAGCTACTAAGTTCTTTTATATTTCCTAGGTTATCAGAAACTTTAAAATCACTTGATATAGTTTTTAATCGTGTGAGAAGTTATCTCAACCCAAATGAGTCTACAATTTTTTTTGAGCTGATGTTAACGAATGCTAAGAACAAGCCTTCATGTTATGATAAAAATTCAAAAAAGAAGCATTACAACAAGGACAAACAATATTACGGAGAAGATGAAGACATTAAAACTTCAATGGTGTGTAATATTTGTTTATGGAATAACGAAGTTCATCGTTTACTGGATAGAAGCTACTTATTCAATACTCGATTTCCAAGTTTTTTTTTTCTAATGTGTTTTCTTTTTCTTTGTTATTACTCCGATTAAGTTTCTTATTTTTTGTTACACTTTTTGTATTCTAAGTTTAGTTAATTTAATTTGTTTCATTCATTTAATATGTTATCATTTTCTTATTTATCTCGAGTAACAGTAAATATAACTTTGATATTATTATTCTACAAAGATTATAAAAATATAGCATGTTAACTTTGTTAACATTGTAAAAGCATTTCCAAAAACATTGACCATTATTCAAATTATATTAGCTTAATCATATATAAAAGAATTTATGTATTCTATAAGTTGAAATCGTTTTCTTTGTTGTCAACAATAATTTGAAATCCTTTAATATATGTAGGTACTCTTTATTTCAATTAAAGTTTGTAAGTTTGTAAATTATAGCATATTAACTTGGTTTGTGAATTGGTTGTATCTCATTAAAGTTTGTAGGTTTTGCAAACAACAAGTTAACACATAATGATAACACAAATTAGATGATAACACATAATTGTAACACAATTTAACTTAATAAGCATAGAGATTATCATTCTCGAGTCATTACACCATAAAAACTTTCATAAGTTATAATATCCGAATTCAAAATACGTAACTAAGGTAATATAAAACGGAATTGATAATCCCACAAACATATTTCACATGCTTCTCAAATTGGCTCATCAATGCCATTATCAACACCATACCAGCCTTCAAAAAACTCAACAACCAAAGCAAATTCTCCATTGCATGCACATTCGCCTCTATCATAAGATTGTGAAAGAAGGCTCAATTGGTTTGCTCCATGAATATTAAGTCCTGTCTCACCAAAGCACACAATTTGTCGAGTTGAGCTAGATATTGCAATGTTGTTACCACCGTTGACCTTAATAGTTTTCTTAGAACATTGTACCCTTCTCTTTTTGTGTTTTGTCCGAGACAAACCATGGTTAGTCCATACACAAGTTTTGCCTCAGAAATGCCAAAGTTGCTAGCTTTAAGTAACTTATTCAAACCATCTTCTTGAAGATCATTAACAAAGTAGTTTCTAATTCTAGTTCGGTATATAGCTTCAATATTTTCTATTCCACGTAGCCTTTCATAGAACATATTGAAAATGTTTTCGTTAATTCCCATTCGATAGAAAGGCATGTTACCTAAAAAAAGCTTCCTTTGCACTTCGTCTCTTTCACACATCTCCTTGAACTTTTAGCAACAAGCTTCACATTTGTGATCGCATGAATCCCATCGGATGCACATTTAGCACATATCTCGGTTAGAATCTCATTGGGTAACATTAGCAAATTTGTTGTGGAATTTGATTTTCTCTGCAAAAAAAATCAAATATATATAGTAACAATATTGATTATATATACTATGTTTAAGAATACATATGCCTAAGATTATTAGAGAAAAAACCCAAAGAACATATTATATTTGGGTCTTCGATAAATCCATTGTTGTTGGTAAATAACAAAAGCAACAAATATAATTCAATTTAGTTTTGGGAATCAACAAAATTGTTAGTTTTTTTAGTTGCTAAAACATAACTTTAAACATAATTTGATCTTCTAAGTATAAAAATTTCAATTTTATAATGAATGATTTTTACAATTACCCATCTATACAATACTTTATTGTTAAAGACAAGAGTAGACAAAGGTACCTTATTTTCTCTTATACTCAAATTTCCATCTCCTTGCATCTATGAAAAGTTAAATATGTTTTATTAGAATTTATATGAATATCTACAAGCAAATAAACCGAATTTGAAGTTAAAATCGGAAAGATTTATCATTACCTTTTGCTTTAGGATATATTATGTAACTCCTATTTTTGTTTTCTTCTATGGAACTCTTTGAAAGGTAATCAACAATGTCAGTTTTAAAGAGATTTCGAGGATATAGAGAGGTGTTATGTTGAAGATGGAAAAGAAGAAGATCTTTTGGAAATATATTTGTTTAATCTAAAAGATCTTCTAACTTATAATCATTACATCATTTACCAATAAAGTAAAGTAATTATTTCTTTTAATTTTTAATTTTCACTAATTACAGAATTCAAATATAATTCAATTTTTATTATGTAGATTTTTGTTTAAGTTTTCCAATTGTCAAATATTATTTGGATTACTCATATAAAATATGAATAAATATTTTGAATTGATTATTTATTATTTTTCCAACAAACATCGATTTCCTTTTCTGTTTGGTCAGTAATTTGAAATCCTTTCAAATAGATTACGATACTCATCTGAATAAATTAATTTGATTATATCAATATAATGTAGATATAGTATTTTAAATGAGCATTTATTATAAAATATTCTCTTTATAATAACAAACTTAAACAAATATATCCACATAAATAAAAACTTGAAAAAATTTATTGTTGTAAATTACAACCGAACAATCTAATTCATTGTAGATGTAGATAATTTGATATATTACCTATATAATTTTAAAAACCCTATTAAATAGGAAATATATGTGGTTTGATTTCTGTTAATTTGTAATTATCATGTAAAATAATTTATCTCGGTTTCTCTACCTATGTTATATATATTCATAGCTTTCACTTATATTTTTCAGAGAAAATATATTCAATTCTTAGAGAAAAAGAGAGAAGTTACAAATTGAGTTGCTGGAAAAAATTTTTCCTAGCATGAAGAAAAAAAAGTCTATATGCCATGATATAGATACACAAGAGTTACCATCCAAACGACCAAAAGGTGATATTGTTTATATGATCATCGAAAATTTTCTTACTTATAAACATTTTTAAAATGTTTTGGTATGATAATCTTATTATTGGAATGTTTATACTGTTTTATGTAGAGAATAATGGATTATCAACATCTTCATCGAATTATGCAACTCAATCCAATGATCAAGCAAGCTACCAGAAGCTTATTGCAGAGACCTTTGAGAAAATATTCAGGAAGGGTTCACAATTAGATGGCAGTAATAGTTATCAGCAAAGTATTGTAACAAAAGAATCTCAACCAAAAACTTAGATTCTAAACAATTTATCAATCGGTGATTTATTTTTTTGAAAAAATATCTCTTATATTTTGAAATGTAGATAGTACATTCAATGATTGATGTTGATCAATTGTCAAGCTTTATAGACAACAAAAAATCTAATTCATTGTCGATATCTTCTTGAAACAATTGATCAATATCTCTAATTCATTGTCGATATCTTCTGGAAACGAGAACCATATATCAAGTGGTAATCAGCAATATAAAGGTATTTGTTTTGGTATATCTTTTATAAATTAGTTTCAAATACAATACTAACTAACTCTTTAAATTTTTTTCAAAACCAGATTATTTAGATTTTGGTGACCCAATACATCAATGCAAATTTTGTGGGGCTGCTATGTGGTATAATGAGAGATTGAGTAAGAAAAGGCGTTCAGCAAATCCTGTATTCTCAATGTGCTGTATGAAAGGCAAAATAAAGTTACCGAAGCTCAAGATGCCTCTAAAGGAGTTGATCAATTTGTTAACAAGTGACAATGAAAGAAGTAGAAATTTTCGTGAGAATATAAGGGCATATAACATGATGTTCTCATTTACCTCTCTTTGTGGTAAAATATATCACTTTATCAACGAAAGTCGTGGCCCAAAAATTTTCAGACTTCATAGGGAAAATTATCCTCTAATGGGAAGTATGTTACCTCCCACCGAACAAGAACCTAAGTTTTCGCAAATCTACATCCATGATACATGTTAGCCCTGCGAATTCGGTTTTTACGGGTCGGTTCGGTTCGGGTTAATCAGGTATCGGGTATTTACCTATTTTTGAATCTGATTCAAAATTAACCGAATTACTTTTCTGTTCGGGTCGGTTCGGTTATCGGTTAATTATTTTTTTTCTTTTCGACTTGACCCGAAGAAGAAGAAGAAGATCGATTATTGAATAACCAATCAGGTCAATCGACTCGACCCGACCCAATACCATACCTGAACTCCAAATCCAATATCTTCCGAATTATCCATATTGGATATAACTACCCGACCCGATTTGTCAAATTTTTGGTTCGGGTCGGGTCATATTCTCAGGCCTAATACATGTAATGAAGTTATGAACAGACTGAAGACTTTTTGGTAATATTAGTATTATTTATTTTGCTTTATCTATTTCGTTTGAGTACTACTCATTGATCACATTTATTCTTACTTATTATTATTAACCTATCTACAAAAAATACGGATCAAGAACAATAGATGATGGTCGTAATAGTTTGCGATCAGATATTATTGAAACGATAAGCAAAATTTTGCACGAGGTAAATTCTCATGTCAAAGCTTTCCTTACTTAAAAAAGAGAGTTTTAAGGACGAAAATACAGAAACACTTCACTTTGTACTCTTAAATGAACGGAGTAAAGATTGACGAGTTTATAGCACTCCGACCTCATCAGAAGTTGCAGCATTGGTCGTTGGTGATTATGTTATGGACACGAACAAAAGGGATATTGTTGTTGAAACAAAATCTGGAAAACTCCAAAGGATAAGTGAGTTGCATCCATCATATCTAACATTGCAATATCCTATAATATTTATTTACGGAGAAGATGGATGGCATTTAGACATCAAGAATAATCTCTCAGACAGAGAAGGGAGAAAGCAGAATATTGTTAGTATGAGATAATGGTTAGCTTATTGTATTCAAGACAAAAAGGATGAATCACCGCTTTTATTGAACTTAAGAAACCTATTTCAACAGTTTTTGGTTGATGGATATACTGCAATAGAAGCTAACAACATGAGGTATATACAAAAGAATCAGCCTAAACTTCGTTCTGCGACATATGAGAGTGTCAAGAGCTCTACTAATGAAGGGGATTATGATTTGAATAATAAAGGAACCAGAATTTTTATCCCATCATCTTTCACAGGCGGAGAAAGATATATGAGGCATAATTATATGGATGCAATGGCTGTTTGCAAATATTTAGGTTTTCTTGATCTTTTTATTACTTTTACATGTAATCCTAAATGGCCAGAAGTTATAAGATATCTAGCAAAAATGAATTTGAGATTTGAAGACAGACCAGATATTTTGTGTAGAATTTTCAAAATGAAGCTGGATAGTCTTATTGATGATATTACTGGGAACAATGGTGTTTTTGGAAAGACTTCTGTTGGTACGTTTTCATATAGTACGCAATGTCTGCTTATATTATAAATGATTTTATAGTTTTTTTTTTTGTCACGATAAGTATATAGTTTTGATGAGTTAATGATATATTATTTTATTTTATTTTTGGCAGCTATGTACACAATAGAGTTCCAAAAACGAGGACTACCACATGCTCATATTGTATTGTTTATGCATCAAGATTATAAATATCCGAATTCCAAAATATATTGATGCTATAATTAGTGCAGAGATACTAGATAAAGAAAAAGAGCCAGAATACTATGAGGTTGTAAAGGATATGATGATTCATGCTCCATGTGGTGCCATCAATTTGGCTTCTCCTTGCATGAAAGATGGAAAGTGTTCGAAGTTTTACCCAAAAAACTTTGAAGAAAGTACATCGGTTGATGAAGATGGATATCCTGTTTACAAACATCGTGATAATGGCAGATTTGTGGTTAAGAGTGATTTTCAATGTAATAATAGATGTGTTGTTCCTCATAACAAGTATCTATATATTCGTTATCGAGCACATATAAATGTGGAGTGGTGTAATCAGTATAGATCCATTAAATACTTATTTAAGTATATTAATAAAGGACAAGACAAAATAGCATTCAGATTAAGCAAATGTAGACGTGAGGCAGCACAATCAACTGAAGTTACAAACGCAGATGGAAATGATTGCAAAGAAGCAGTAGAGGATGAAATCAAGTCATATTTTGATTGTAGGTATGTTGTATTTGTATAATTCTTATTCCATTTCCTCGATACCTAATTATTTTTAGTTTATTATGATAAATCATTATGTATAAACATTTGTTATTTAATATATAGGTATTTGTCAGCATGTGAGGCTGCATGGAGAATACTAGCATTTCTTATACATTATAGGTCTATTCCTGTTGAGAAGCTTTCTTTTCATGAGAAGGATCAGCAAGTTATTGTTTGGAAAGATGATGACCCTGTAGAAAGTCTTCTAAATAGGAAGTCAATAGACCATTCAATGTTTTTGGCTTGGATGGAGTGTAATAAGATTGATGAAGAAGCTAGAAATCTAACATATGCCGATTTTCCTACAAAGTATGTATACAATAAAAAAGAAAAGGTCTGGAATAGGAGGAAAAGGAATAAGTTTGCTATAGGACGTATCTACTATGTTCATCCGTCTCTTTGAGAGTTGTTCTACTTGAGAATACTTCTTAACATAGTGAGAGGTCCTACATGTTATGAAGATATAAGAACTTTTGATGGTGTTGTATATGGTACTTTTAAAGAGGCGTGTATTGCTAGTGGTTTATTGGATGATGATTCTGAATATATAGAAGCAATTGTTGGTGCAAGTCAATGGTCATCTGCATCTTCTTTGCGCAGGTTTTTGCGCACATGTTAACATGTTAATTACTCACAGCTTATCATCATCGGAAAATGTTTGGGAGAGTATTTGGCAATATCTTTCAGAAGATATTCAGCATAAAAAACAAAAATTATTCTCTATGCAAGGTATGTTAAAACCATGTGTATTTTAAAGTCATTAACAATTGTATACGATTTGTTTAAATCTCTATATGTATTGTTTATATTCTCTTACTCATATTTAATGTTTATTATGTTCTTACAGAACTTACACTGAATGAGAGTCAGCTTAGAATTATACATTAATTGAGTTGGACTGCATATTAAAAGATAGTGGGAGTTCTTTTTCAGGATTTGATTCAATGTCTCAAACAGATACAAACTTCAATTCTGCTTCAATTAATCATTTGTTGTTTGAAGAACGTAATTATAATTGTGAAGAATTGAAAAGGGAACATGATAGAGATGTACAATAGTTGACTTTTGAGCAGAAAGATGTATATGATAATGTAGTTGATTTAGTTATCAATAATAGAGGTGGAGTTTTCTTCGTTTACGGTTTTGGAGGAACCGGAAAACATATCTATGGAAAGTGTTATCCTTAGCTATTCGGTATAGAGGTAATTTTGTTCTCAATGTTGCTTCTAGTGGGTTAGCATCTTTGTTATTGGTCAGAGGAAGGACAGCGCATTCTCGATTTGGAATCCCTATAAATCCTGATGATTTTACTACTTGCTCTATGAAGAAAGGATATGATTTGGCCAACTTAGTTAAAGAGTCATCTCTTATTATATGAGATGAAGCACCAATGATGAGCAAGCATTGCTTTGAATCTCTATATAGAAGTTTGATGGATATCATTGGGGTAAATGATAAACCATTTGCTGGTAAGGTAGTTGTTTTTTGTGGAGATTTTAGACAAGTATTACCAGTGAGGAGGTGGAAGAGCAGAGACTGTTTTGGTAGCACTAAATTCTCGTATCTATGGAAGCATTGTAAATTTCTAAGATTGACAAAGAATATAAGGCTCTTAAGAGACTCTAATGTTAGTCAGTCTGAAGCTAAGGAAATATAAGATTTTTTAAGATGGATTTTGTCTGTTGGTGATGGTAATATAGGTGAACCTAATATAGGTGAAGCAATGATCGACATTCCAAAAGACTTACTTATCACTAAATCATCAAATCCAATTGACACTATGTGCTCTGAAGTCTATAGAGATTTCGTATGACATTTAGATGATCCTAAATATGTTCAAGATAGAGCAATACTCTTTTCAACAAACAATGATGTCAATGATATTAACAACTACATGTTATCACTTCTTGCAGGTAAGTTCATATAGTAACATATTAGTTAAACTACTTACATGAAAATGTTATATTACTTATTATTATTTCTTAAATCCATTTTGGTTGCAGGCGATCAAAGAATATATCTAAGTTCTGATAGCTTATGCCCAACGGATTCGTACTCAGTTGATACCATGATGTTTACTCCAGACTTCCTAAACAATATAAAGATATCTGGTTTGCCTAATCATTCTTTTTGTTTGAAGATTAATACCCCTATTATGTTAATGAGAAATATTGATCCTAAACGTGGTTTGTGTAATGGAACAAGACTTCAAATTACACAAATGGCAAATCATATTTTGGAAGCAAGAATAATTACAGGTGACAGGATTGGTGACAAGGTTTTGCTTAGTAGGATGGTAATAACTCCATTGGACACTAAATTGCCTTTTAGAATGAGTCGAAGACAATTTCCATTGTATGTTGCTTTTGGAATGACAATAAATAAGAGTTAGGGTCAGACTTTAAACAATGTTGGTTTGTATCTACCAAGACCTGTGTTTTCACATGGACAGTTATATGTAGCTATATCTAGGGCTATGTCTAGACGTGGGTTGAAGGTGCTCATCACGGATAAAGAAGGTAGACCGTTGACTAAGACAATGAATGTTGTCTACAAAGAAGTATTTCAGAATCTATAGCAAGCACATATTTTAACTCATGGTAACATTCTTTTAATCCAAATAAGTATTGTTGATTTATGTAGAAGAAGTTGGAACTTATAACCAATTGCATTGATCTTATACATATGCAGATCATATGATTCAAAAATAGGCTATGTGATACATCGTCTAGGAGCACTTAATTTATTTTCCCATCTAAAATTTTCAAAATCACTATTGTTTCAACTTATTGAGAATATAGTTACCTATTATTTTTTAGTATTTATCTCTTGCATATTTTATTGGCAGCATTTTTATAAGACAGAATTTGAATCTATTTATTTTCTTTCTTTTTTTTAACTTTCTATAGTTTTTATATTATAGTAAAACTCATTTTAACATATTATAAAAACTATACTAATAATCCAATGACATGATTTTAGATTAAGAAACAAAAAAGTATGAAAGAATTAAGAAGTCGATGGAAGTTGATATATCGAGCAACGTATTATTAGGTGTTAAGAATATATATAGTTGAGTATAAATTAGGGGCTAATCTTCTAAATTTGAATGTTAAGTTTTGATAAATTTTATTGGTCGATAATGTCTAATTTTAGTATTCGGATTTGTTATATGATAAAAAATAAATAAGTACATTCAAATTCTGTTAACAGATTTTCATAAATTTTTGGTGGATAATATTTAATAATAGAATTACAAATCGAATTTGAAAATAAGATAGATATTATGGAACTTTTTTTGAATGTATTTATTGAAATTTTGAAAAAAAAAAGAAAAATATTGAAATTTTTACGAATCACAAACAAAAAATGATAAACTTTATTTTTTGTAATAAACAAAAATGATAAAACTTTATTTTTTGTAATATGTTTCTCAATAAGATAAGAAGAATATTCCTTTTACAAATTAAAATAGAATTAGATGCTAAATTGTATTTATGTAGAAGATACTTCATACTACGTTGAAACATCAATATTTTTAGAATTTACTCAACAATAGTTATCTATCACAATGTCGTGTTAGATTTTTAAATTTTTTATTGTTTATCGAAAACCAAAAAAAAAGTTGATAACTTTACCAACCATAAACAAAATAAATAAAATATATTTTTCTTAGTATGGTTGTAGATAAGAAGCATATTCCTTTTACAAATAAAAATACGATTAAAACCATAAGTCTATATATACGACATACTTAATTCTACCTTGAAACATCAATAACCTTTCTATCGATTCCGTTTTTTTTTAATTATAATGTTGTATTCTTTGAGTCTAGTACCCCGTGAACTTCTTGACTTAATTGTCATTTTTTGTGTTTCATCATCTTTGTCTTATTTTCTTAACCTAAGATTGGTTTCAAAAAAATATCTTCAACTATGTGATCAGAGTCATGTATTGATTAAGCTTTCTTTAGAAGAAATTGGATTCGGTGCCTATAAATTTTATTCGGATCGGCAATTGAAGAAGTATCAGAAATTAAGAAATATTGGTTATCTTGAAGCTATTTATAGATTGATTATAATTTGGTTGTTCTATTTGGAAGAAAAAGAAGAAGGACTCAAATTATTACATGAAGCTTCTGATAAAGGTATTATCGATGCTAAGTTTATTTATGATCTCTTTCTATTATGCATTGGAGGAACATCAAAACAATTGAGTTATGATCTACTATCTACTTTTATCATGACTACATTGTTGGAGACTTATGATAATATTGCTAGGGTTTGGGATAGAATTACCCCTCTTCTTGCACCACTCAGTCCAGTGATTTATTGGGATTTGATGAATTCATATGTCAAAGACAGTTGTTCATGTTCCGAGAAAGAAGAAGATGGAGACATTAACACTAAAATCGTGTGTAGAATTGACTTATGGGATGATGAGCTTTGGAAACTCATACAACTTACAAAGATTTTACTTAGTTATTTTAGTTATTCTTTTTATTTACTTTATTATGTTTTTTTCTTTTGTTTTTTGTTTCTCTCAATTTTATTTATAACTATATTTTGTTTTTTTGCTTTTGATCAACCATAATTTATTTCGTATATCATAATTATGATCATTTTCATTATTGCATTCATCGAAATTCTTTTATATATAGTATTTAAAAGTTTAAAAAATTCCATCAGTAAAAGGAAAAACCATAACAACATATCAATCTTTTCATTATACATGAAATAATACAAATATAAAAAAATTATAAAAAATTCTTATTTCAGTCAGGATTATGGTTAGTTCCATAATATCTAATCTTATTTTCAAATTTGAGTTCTAATTCTATTATTAAATATTATCCACCAAAAAGTTATGAGAATCTGTTCACAGAATTTGAATGTACTTATTTATTTTTATCATATAACAAATCCAAATACTATTATTAGATATTATCAACCAATAAAATTTATCAAAACTTAAAATTCAAATTTAGATGATTAACCCCTAATATATACTCAACTATATATATTCTTAACACCTAATACTACTTGCTCGACATATCAACTTCCATCGACTTCTTAATTCTTTCATACTTTTTTTTTCTTAATCTAAAATCATGTCATTGGATTATCAATATAGTTTTTATAATATGTTAGAATTAGTGTTAGTAAGTCAATTTAGAGTTTAGATAATTACTAACCTTAACATCTTAAAATACATAAGAACTTTAAATCAAATACATAAAATGTAAAATGCATAAGATAACAATTTCTAATCCTCGACAAACATCATCCAAAATTCGTACTCCCATAAGCATACTCTACATGCTATCGATAGAGGATGATCTTCGTCATCATGTAAATGCCAGGGTTCAAAAGCTGGTAGAATCAAAAGATGATCTCCATTGCACGTACACCCTTCTCTTTGATACGAAGATCTCCAAAAAATCAACATATCCTATCCCATCCAACACAGATTTGTTGGTCCGTCCATGACATTTTGTCTAATTCTTCTAACATACGCCAATGTTTGACCTACTGTCGGCCTATTTAGACGTTCTAATATGGTGTAACCTCTCTCTTTTAAAAATCTTCCAAGACATACAGATATAAATCCAAAGAGTAATAGTGCTTCCGGTTTATCTTTATCACTAGCTTGAAGTAACTGATTGGGTCCGTTTATAAGCAAACCATTACGGAAAAATTCTATCACACCATATATATTGCTTCTGGATTACCTGAGCCACTTAACCTTTGATGGAAGTTATTGTGAAGCTCCTTATTTCCAGGGTCGGAATAGAATGGTACATCTTTGTCGCACAGCTCACGAACAAATGGAGACACCATTCTCACACTACATATTGTATCAATACCATCCATTGCACATCTAGTAACAATGTCCAGTACAATTTTGTCTGGTAATAATGTGAAATCCATAGTTCCATAATATTGCTCTCCTACAAAACATAAGATGCATGCTGATTATAATACAAACAATATATCGATTGATAAAGCCTTTTGTATTAATAATCAACAATACACTAATATCCCAATTTATAAGTTTTAAAACAAATTGTTCCTTATAAATTAATTGTTTCTAAGTATTATAAACAATTGAGAATCGTTCCTTATAAATTAATCATTTTCTTATACAAGTAAGTTCATTGTTTTGTATAGTTTGTGAATTACTATGTTTGTTTTATTGGTAAAACTTGATTCTAAGAAATCAAAATACTTTTCAATTTTTTTAATAATAACCGTGTTTAAAAGAACACAAGTAACAGTTGTATTACCAGTTTTGTACCGACTATCTCTTAAGGAAGAAGTATTCTATTTATATTGCTGCAATCTTCAAGTATTCTACAGAAGATATAACAAGTTATGTTGAGTTGCAAAACCTGAAGCTTTGTATAGGGTATGAGTAATTGCCTATTTTTATGACCAACATAAAGATGAAGACTCAAATTGCTTAAAGGAGCTTGCAAAAATATTAGAGAATGTTGAAAGAATTCGGTTTCGAGTTGACAGATTTCTCAGATCCAATATCTATGGTGTGTGTTCATAATTGAAAAGATCTTACGCCAAAGACAATTGTGGTTGTGATTGTGGAACTTCCAAATTCCTAAGCAACAACAATATTTGGAATTGTTACGGAGTTGATAATGATATAAATCAATCTTTTATGTGTAAGATTTGTTTATGGCATGAAGAAATCAAACTTTTGTTTACCTACTTTACTTATACAAGATCTTTCTTTTAATTTGTTATGTTTTCTCATTTTTTTCTGTTAATCATTTTTACTATTTATTGTTTTAATATCTATTTGTTCAATTATAATAAAGGTTATTTGTCCTCATCGAGTTTATATTATATATTTATTAGATCAGATTTTCTTTTTTGTATAATCCAACAAAATAACAAATTATGTTACCTCTCTAGGATGGTAATTTGTTGTTTTTTAAAATATTTTTCGTAAATTCTATTATGTGACAAATAATTAATTACCTTAATATCAAACCCTAATTCTAGGTATATTCGATACCAAACCCTAATATATATAAGACTAAACCCTAATACGGGATAAAATATATATATATATACCTAATACATAGTACTACTTTTCTCCTCATATCACCTTCCATCGACACCCTTAATTCTTTCATACTTTTTTTTTCTTAGCCTAATCATGTCATATTCTTTGAGCCTTTTACCTAATGATCTTCTAACCTTAATTATCATTGTTTGTGCTTCATTATCTTTGTCTACTTTTCTTAACCTAAGATTAGTTTCAAAAATATTTCGTGAACTATATTTCTTAACCTTAATTGTCATGTGTTGTCCAAACTTTCTTTAGAAGAACTTAAATTCGATACCAATAAATTGTATCATTTTCAATTTATTGACACATATAAGAAATTAAGAGATGTTGGGCATCCGGAAGCTCTTTACAGATTGGGTATAATTTGGTTATTCCATTGCCAAGATCAAGAAAAAGGACTAAACTTATTACGTGAAGCTCCCGAAAAAGGTATTACTGATGCCAAATATGTTTATGGTGTTATTTTACCTTGCCTTGGAGGACCATCAAAAATTGAAGGTGCTAATCTTCTATCTTCATTTATCAAGACTATGTTAAAGGAAACTTATGATGATCTTGATAGTGTTTATCATAACGTTAAACCTCATCTTAAAACCATTAGTCTAGTTATATTTTGGTCGTTGATGAAGTCATATGTGAAAGATACAAATACTGATATGGTTTGTAGGAGCTGTTTATGGGATTATGAAGTTAGGCGTCTCATAAATCGAAGACACTTATGTAGCGATCGAGTTTGGGCATTAATCTGATTTTTTTTTTTTTTGATATTTTTTCCCATTTTTACTTATCCTATTTATATTAGTAAGATTTTTGTTTACTTACTTTATTATTATATTATTTGGTTTCATTTACAATTTTTAATAAATCTATTTTATTTTACTTATCCAAAATCTCCTAATAGCACATGTTAGTTACGTATATCAATATTATAATTCGATCAAAAAATAAAAAATATGATGATTAATTCTATAGTAGGATATGAAGTTTTATAGCATGATATTTATAAATTAAGTTGCATCATATTTTATAAAAAAAATAACCACAATTATAAACACCATAAATTTTTCCCTTGCAACCCATGGTGCCATTAACTCTAAGCGAATCAACCTTCGCTATTTTCTCTATCGGAATCTTCTTCTTGGATCTTGCTATTTTCTCAATTCTTAGTTTTTCAATGATTTCACCATCACAACTGTCAGGAATTCAAATACACAAAGAAAATTCAGATACTAAAATGACAAAAAAAAATTGTCTCGTGCAACGCACGGGTAATCATCTAGTAAATATTAAATTTATCTTTCAACAAAAATATAGTTTTTATCTTCAACGTAATATAGTTGGTCAAAATTTAATTTAAGTTGTACGGTCAAAATATAAGTTGTTATGAAATTTTTACATAATGCGATTCGCCATTGTATGACTATTTCTTTTTGTTTGTTCATATTATGTTTATTGGAATTGATAAGTTTTTTTTTTTGTCAAGCAGTTCTTTAATTGTCACGTTGATTATGTTAATTTGGATTTATGTTTGTTGGGATCTAGATTTTAACAATTTTAATTGGTTATTACTTTTTGGTTTAGGAAGCAACTAAAAGAAAATGTTTTGATTTAAGGAATATTTCATATTTTTGAGGTTGTTCTATTAGCGTTGATAGTTCAAGCTCGACAATAAAATAAGCGTTGCAGACTGCGAATCTAAAGATAAAAAAACTGGAAAAAAAAACTATAATATTTCAAGGATTTATTCTTTAAAAAAAATTTTGATTTGTAGCACCAATTTGTCTGAAAATGATTAGTGTTGTAGTTTTTTCTTATTATCAAACTGTTAGCTTTATAGTTTTAATTTACATTTGTTACTTTTCTAGAATTTTTTTATTAGTTAAATATATATATATATATATTACGAAATCAAATTTTAATTTTAAGTTTTGAATTTAAAATTATAAAATAATATATTTTTTTCCAGCAAATATAACGTACATTAAATTAGATTAGCAAGACGGAGGCACAAAATTTACATAGGTACAATTTGTAGAAAGATTATAGACTTTAAGAGCTAACCAATCGGCTTTTCTATTGAGACATTTTGGGACTTGTTGTAGCGAAAACGAGGAGAAGAGTCTTCTAAGTCTATCGAACTCCTCCAGGTAAAAAGAGAAAGCTGGCCAATCGTCAAAACAAGACACCATCTTCAGAATCTCTGAACAGTTGGTTGCACATGTAACTTTTAAAATCCCAAGACTCAAGAGGGATTCCATAGCCCAGAAAACTGCCTCCAACTACGTATGTAAAGGGGATAATCAATGGAACACTCCTATAGGCTTCCATGCAAGCTCCATTTGTCGCGTCTGGAAAACAGTACCAACCCAGTCTTGAAAAATATTTTGTCTTTCCAGGATCCATCAATAAAGCATCTATAGCCATTAAAATTTTGGTCTCCCACCATTGGAAAAGAAACCCCTTGCCATAATTTAATGTTATCTTATTGGTTTCCGTCATGTTGATTCATGATATCAAACTCACTCTGAATATGAGCATGTAGCCACTCTTCCGCTTCAGAGACAGCCATTTATAATACCTCCCTAGGATCTTTATCCATATTAGAATAAACCTTCTCATCCTGGACTTCCACATGTTCCACATAATCTATGGATCTCCAAATCTGGAATCTGCCAGAATAAGAAATCCAAATTGGAGAAAATAGAAGTACTAGGGAAAATTTCTATTCCAGATGGAATATTAGATAAAGCCCAAACTTGAAGAGCTGGTGGACATTCAAAGAGAGTGTGGTTTATAGTTTCCTCCTCTGCGCCACATCTCGTACAACTTTTGTCATACGTAACACCCCTATTTTGTAAACTAATTTTAACCGGTAAGCGCCAAATGAAGTGTTTGATTTTAGGTGGACATTGAATTTTCCATATATTCGCTTGTAAGTTCGTAATAGTGGGCCCATAACTCACAACGGTACCATCATCAACTGATGTTTCAATCTTATAGCCTGACTTTACTGTATATTTTCCAGCTTTGTTAAAATACCAACCAAATACATCTAGCTTATCCAAATTTGGGAGTCTAATTCCCAGAATAAGTGGGATATCCTTAGGGTCCACTAATTGTCTAATTAGAGGTATCCTCCATGATTTAGTTGCATGATATATCAGTTGATCTACTGTAAGTTCCAGATATATATCTGGTCCCCTACGTGTTGCTGGTCTAAGTATAATTCCCGGAATCCATGGATCAAACTATACCAAGGTTGATCGACCATCTCTAATTCGTTTAATAATACATTTGCTAACCAAAACTCTAGCTGAAATGATACTTTTCCACCCATAGGAAGGGAGTATACTCTCGAGGGTATTAGAGGATTTGAATCTTTATAATATCTTCCTTTAAAGATTCGAGAGAACAAAGAATCTTCATAATTGTTTTGCCAAAAAAGCAGTATTAAATTCATCTATAGAGCAAAATCCAAGTCTTCCTTCAGATTTATTTTTAAATAATATTTTAATATTAATAATTAATTTTTTTAATTATTTTGACCAATTTTTATTGGATAAATGTCAACTAATGTTTCGATTATTTTTGAATGAAATATTATTGACCACGTTATGACAAAATATTTTTTTACCAAAAAATTTATCGACCACATTTTGATAAAATACTTTTTGATCAAAACTTTTTTTTACTATGTTATGATGAAATATTTTTGACCATGTTTTGAAAAAATAAAATAGTTTTTGACCAAAAATATTTTTGAACATATTTTGACAAAACAATTTTGAGCAAAATAATTTTGATCACTCACATTGGTCATAATTTATTGACGATTATTTGACTATTATTATTTTACCATAATTTTGTGGTTTTGAATTTATGACTTATATCTCACCAATTTTTTAATCAATATTTTTTTTACCACTTATTTTGGTCACAAATTTATGAACATTTTTTTTAGTCAAAAGATATAGATAAATTTTTGACAATATTGAATTTGCAACCAAAGATTTTTGACCACTTAATTTGTAAAATTGTGTAAAAAGAGCATTATTTGACCAATTTCTAACTATTATGATGGTCAAATTTTAAATATTTTCTAGTAGTTTAAGGGACTAATAACAATTTATAGAAAGCTTATCCTAGCTAACTAGTTAGATAGGTAAAACAAACCAAAAATATAAAATCATATTGGTTAGGTGCCTAATCAGTTGCACACACTTAAGTTAAATATAGAATCATTGTATCTAACTAACCAAACAGAATAATAAAAATAATGAGTTTATACGTGTAAGCAATTAGATACTTATGTACTAAAAGGCTTAACTCAAGCTCTCTTCTCGCTCTGATGGGAGTATATGATTTCAGATCAAGTCCTTTTGATTCTGAATAACTTTTATTCATAGGTGTTGATCCTTCTACCTAGAAGTGATCCTGTATGTTTTCTCAGCCAAAATCTCCATTGTTCACCTCTTATACTAATCACCAGATAAGCTAGCTACTCTTTGCATGTTCGAAATCTTCTTCGAAATCATCAATCCAGAGCCAAAATTCCTCATCAAAGCAACAACATGCTACCTTCCGCACCCATTTCCTCATCAATTCACCACAATCCGCCTTTGACATATTTTAACACAACTAAACCATGGATCTCCCTCAGTTACCGGAGGTGATGAAATCCATGTCGCTTGAAGATGAGATACCAGTAGATCTTCCGACATCGGGTTCTTACTCGACATGCAACAACTCCGATCATCTCCTCACTGGGCGAATCTTAAATCCTAGGCAACAGATCATGGCCAAGGTTATGTTAACGTGCCTCGCATATGGAGAATGCAAAAGCGTATCATAGGAACGGTCTTATCAAAAAACTATTTCCAATTTCGTTTCCCATCTGAAGAATCATTAGAATCGGTCCTAAAATTTCAATTTCGGAGCTATGAAGATTGGGGAATCATCATAGCTTGCAAAGAAGAAGACCAGGATCATCAAGTCTTCAAATCATTTCCCCTATGGATACTCATGTATAATATCCCGGTTCAACATCATACTCAGGATCAATTCAAAGCTGTAGCCGGAACTATAGGAGATGTCTTGCAAGTAGACTATGACCCCAATCACACTCATCTTCATGAATTCGTAAGAGTTCAAGTATCGTATAATATAAAAGTCCCCTTGAAAAACAAGAGATCATTCCGGTTTCCGGATGGGAAGATCATCAAGATCGAATTTGATTTTGAGGGAATCAAGAAATATTGCTTCTATTGTGGTCGAATTACACACGAGAAGAATTGTTGTCCGTGGTTAGAAAATCTTCCAATAGAAGTGGATTCGACACAAGAGGCTCAACCATCATTTGAAGATATGACGCCAACATAATCAAGAGATGAAACTTTCACAACTAAGGTTACAACCAATCAATGTAATAGACAACCACCAGAGCACTCAATAAAAACCATAGAAGACGGGATCAAGTCTCAAAGCATCACCCCAATATACATCAGTTACAAAGAAAAGAAGAAGCAGGAGAAAATTCAGGAAAGTATACTCTCCAATCGAGAAGAATTGGACCATACAGATAATCTCCCGGATCATTCCATCTTGAAGGTTACCAAGCAACATTCGTACAAGGCACCAAACAATATTCTACTAAAGGATCCTATGGCCAAGAATATGCTAGTGGAAAAGAATTATTCAATAGTGAAAACCATTGAACTAGACCACCAGATTGATGATCAAGATATTGATCTCGAGGAGGATTGCATGTTGATCAAGGATTTCAAGAAACGAGGCTCAACTTCCACAAGTAAAATAAACTCGAAAAGCCATGTGATCAAGAAAACTCACTCGCTGAAAATACCTCCTTCAACTAGGCTCTAAATCAATATAACAAAGCAAGGACAATCCCACAACAATCACACATAATCGAGCAATACCACAAATAATTATACTTCAAAGAAATAGAAGACAATCATCAATGAAGAAGGTAATCTAAATAAAATTGAAACATCCACAGAACAAGGTCTGGTGGCTATCCTGAAACCATCCGAGACTAAATGAGCATTCTCAATTGGAACTGTTAGGGGTTGAGGAGCAACCTGACAGTTCGACGTCTAAAGGAAATACGTCGAAACATAATTCCAAACATATTGTTTCTCATGGAGACAAAGAATATTACCACTACAAGAAAAAAGTTATATTGATACGTTATATTTCGTCACAATAACACATATTTAGTCACAATATGAAGATATTGTTACAGATTTGTGACAATTTGTAAAATGGTTGCAATACAAGTGTCACAAATGCATATTAGTAACAAAAACGTCACAATATATCAGTGACAAATAAATCTTGTAACAGTTTTGTTACAAGTTGTTACAAAATAGAGTAACAATGATTCATAACAAACAAAATTCGTAACAAAATTGTATATAAAACGTCACAAATTATTACTAAT
>OVAX01000912.1:0-60121 GCA_900406405.1 Lepidium africanum | reverse complement strand
TTTAATCATTTAATAATACTAAGAGACTCTTAATAAGAGCCTACCAATAATGGTGCTCTAAAGTCTGCCTTGCAGACCAATTTCATCTTGGAGAAAAGGATCCAAAAATTTTCATCTACAACCGATGCTTTGCAGACCCACTCTTCCGTAGCCGCCTGAGCATTATTGCTCGACCTTCTAACCCCTTTGAGTAGACACCTCGTGACATGGCCGTGGAAATTCCTCGCCTTTGGGGCCTTCAAACGAGAGTCAACGGCAGAGTCATCGACCGGGATTACGTGCAGTTCACGTTCAATCCGAAATCAACCCACTTTATACCACGGCTGGCCGGTGATTATGCAGAGTTGGGAAAACCGCCAAGCAAGGGACTTCCTCTCCAAGGTTCCGGTTTGGATGCAAATCCATAACCTACCTCTCCAGTACGCATCCAAAGCTACCATCGAGGAAATTGCCAAGACACTTGGTGAAGTATTGGAGGTCGATTTTCAGGAATTCTCACTCACTAGAGCGGCGCTTGTTCGTGCTAAAATCCTCATTGATGCCAACTCGCTACTTAAATTCTTCAAACCTCTACTTTTTGAGAACGATGACTCGGTGGAGGTGGCTTTTCATTACGAATCCATTCCGTCCTTTTGCTTAAACTGCCAAAAGTTTACCCATGATACACCTCAGTGTCACTATGTACCACAATCTTCGGACTATCTCAACGATCCACCAAGCATGCTTGTGGTCTCTCCATCCTCTCCTGAAGACTCGAGTACTTTGGCACATCACTCACACTCAAACCGCTCACCTCAAGACCCAATGAGTAATGCTCCGGAGAGATTTGTGAAACGTAACGTGGCGGACAAGGTTGATGTTCTATTTCCTCTATCCCGTTCCATCCAAGACTTCATCCACCAAAACACGAACAAAGGTACCTGCTCTACCTATTTTGAAATGGACCTCGCCACAAACTCCGAACAATTGGAGGCTCAAGTGTTGCTTAACAAGGAAACGAAACGAAAACGCTATTCGGACATGGAGGAAGGTTCATCTTCCAAAATGCATAAGAGCATCTAAATAAGTTGTCTAATCTCATGTTCTTGTCTCTTCTTGCTTTTGCTCTAGTTGTCCCTAGTTTCTTTTAGATTTATCCTTTTGTTTCTCTCGGATCATGCTCTTCGAAGCATCTCTTGTTATTTTCCCTTAGATATTATGTAACAAGGGTACTCTTTTGGTTTTGCTCACTTGGTTTCAAGTTTGAGCTATGTTAATGAAGTACTTTGGTTTGAGGAAAAAAAAAAAGTCTGAATTTTTGTTTCTGTAAATACTAATTAATGTTTTTGTATCTAGCAAAGAGCAGCTAAAAGAAGTTTTTTTTTTTTTTTGATAAGAGATTTTTTTTTTGATAAAAGATGTTTAAAAATAGAAATAACAAGTTACATGATGTATGGTTTGGAATAAGTCATACACAAATTGTTTCTTACAAGAGAAAAAAAGAAGGTGAGCAAAAAACCTTACATCTAGAAACATAGAATGTTTGGACAATGCTACTCGATAAATCCTGCAGCAAACAATCATAAACATTATGTTAAACCAATTAAACACGGTCATCTACTTGATCCTTTTTACCTTTTCTTTTATGAATAGTGACTCATTACATCTTTTGCTTCTTTTAGGTTGGTTTGACTTATAGATTTTTGGTCTATTATCTTTTGTGCATCTTTTTGTTAAACTTAAGCAATTAAGTGTGAAGCAAGGAAGAAAACTTAATTGATTGCAACTCAAGGCAAGAGAAGAAGTTTGATTTATATTCAATTGGAATCAAACCATAAGCTAACCAAAAGATCACATGTGACCATTAAGAGTAGGATATAGCCGTTGGTGATGGAAGATCACATGTGCAATCCGTACAACGAAGAGATGAGTAGTGATCGTTTGTGTGGCATAAGAAATGTGGTAAATTATGGTTTAAGTCTAATGATCATATTCAGCTATTCTAGAAGAAAAGAAGTCAAATGGAGCGAAGACTTGACCGTTGGAGAGCACAAGAGGAGTCACTTTCTTGCTTTACCACATGTGACTAAGCTTGGTGCCGTTGGAAGTGAAAGAGACTTCTCTCTTCTTCTCAGTTTTGTCCAAAGGACTGAAACTTTCTTCTTATAGAATCCTTTGGCATTTTGTGTATGTATTGTGAAGGAATTAGGTCAGCTCATTGTTTACCTATATATAGGTTGTAGTCACTCATTTGTAAATCTAAGAGAGAATAAACTCACTCTCTTAACAATCTCTCTAATTCTCGGTTTCATACTCTCAAATCTCCAAAATCTCCATTGTTCTCCTAAATCTCTCACAAACTCTCACTCTCTTCGATCTCCAATCTCTACACTCAAATCTCTTATTCTCAAATATATGTTCCGCAAATTCTAACACTTTTAAACCATTATCTTTTGATTGTCGAACTGATTTATGGCATATATAAATGTTTGATGCAAACGAGACCTTAAGTATATATTAAGAAGTTTTTAAGCTATGTATATATAAAATCTAGTTGAAAAAAAAAGGAGGAATGTTTAAACCAGACCTTAATTAGTTACATGTTTGATGCAAACGAGAATATCTATTCATATATTAAAAATATACACAAACAAAATACATTACAAACTTGAGAGAAGAACCTTAATTTTTAAACCAAACGAAGAATTTGCCGAAGTAGCCGAAGCCGATCTATTTCACATATTAGAAACCAGCTTGTGATCTTAAGTTGCAGAACCAGTTTTAGCAGCAACGAGATCACCTTCCTCGGCTTTCCTTAACGTCAATTTCTCTCTCAATGTTGCCATGGCTGTATCGTAAGTTGCGTGCAACCCAAACAAGAAGTAATATACAAGAAGAATACCTGTCCAAATCGCAAACCTGATGAACGACTTTGAGTCTATCGAACCAAGGAGAAAGATGTTAATAGCGATCGAAGCAGACGGCAACCACGGAACCAAAGGAACACCCCATATTTTCGGAGCCCTAGCTTGCGGTACAAGAAACTTCATCCCAACTGTAGACAAAAACCATATAGGAACCGTAATGCAATACCCAATCCAACCGTCTTCTTCAAGAGCCCAATATATAGCTGTTGCAGACGAGGACAAAAGAATCAAGGCTAAGAACACTAAGAACTTGTTACGGTCACTAGAAGATGTTTCTCCGGTGACGTAATATCTTCTCACAAGAAGAGCCACGGCGACGAACATGAAGATGAAAAGTGTAGACACAGACAAGAGATCGGCTAAAATTTTGAGCTTTGTGAAGAATGCGATGATAGCTGTCGCCGTGAGCATTACCACGGTTGCGTTAATTGGTGTTCCGGTCTTTGCATTGACTTGAGCTAGCCATGGAGGCATCATGTGGGTTCGGGCTATGTGCGTCAAGTACCTAGCTTGGCCAATGGCTCCAACCAATAAAACAGTCGTCATACCTATCGGATTTTACAGATTAGTTCTTTATATATATATATATATAGAGGTGATTGATTCTTCTCATAGACTAAGTCAATATGATCTAAGTTACAGTTCAAACCGAAAAACACGATTAGGGAACCAAATTACATACAATTAGGGTCTTTACATATAGGGCAAAGTTATTTACCTTTAAGTGCTCCGAACGCAACAATGTACTTAGCCCAATCCAATCCAGCAGCCGAGAACGCAACAGAGAACGGTGCGTCAGGATCAATCTGTTTATAAGGCTGCATAAGACACAACGCAACCGCCATGAGACAATAACAAATCGTAGTAACCACCATTGATCCGACAAGGCCAATGGGAATATCTCTCCCTGGATTCTTTGTCTCCTCGGCCATGGTAGAAACCGCATCGAATCCAATATACGCGAAGAAAAGAACAGCCGAAGATTTAAACACTCCTCTAGCACCAAATGGAGTGAAATCGGCATAGTTATTTAGGTCAGCTTGAGTAAATCCAGTGATGATGACGAAGAAAATCACAACCATATGGATTATAGAAGCAATGTAGTTGAAGACTGAGGAGCCTTTTGTGCCAATGACCGCTAAAACGCAAATGATCGCACAAACACCGACTGCGATTGGATCTAACTGGCTATAGTCTTCACCGAGGCTATTAGCTACGATGCGGAAGTCGTCAGGTTTGTGGTTTAAGAGAGTGGCGAAGTAAGAGGTCCACGATCGAGCCACGGCAGCTCCGCCGACTACGTATTCCAAGATTATGTTTCCGGCGGCTATGAAAGCCATGAAGTCGCCGAGCTCCACTCTTAGGTAGGCGAAAGAACCACCTATACATAGATTTGGTAAAAATGGTCAAATTTATCAAATAGTATATACGAAATAAATTACATAATAATTCTACATTGTATGCGTTTGAGTTTGCAATTACATGTATATTTAGTTTGTACTCTGTGGCAAAAATAAATGCAAGACCTTGAGGTTTTTTTTTTGGATTAATAATAGACACATGTGTGTGTACATAGTAACATAGGTAAGCGAAAAAAAAACATTTCGTTTGCATTTTACGTCTACTTTGTGTTTTTTTTTACAAAAAAAAAAAAAAAAAAANTTTTT
The DNA here is from genome assembly GCA_900406405.1 of Lepidium africanum. NCBI lineage: Eukaryota > Viridiplantae > Streptophyta > Magnoliopsida > Brassicales > Brassicaceae > Lepidium > Lepidium africanum. The sequence goes on along the minus strand of OVAX01000912.1, from coordinate 55,548 downwards.
TTTTTTTTTTTAAAAAAAAAAAAAAAAAAAAAAAACAGATTTGGATAATTCAAAAGTTGTTTGGTATATTTTTGTTTCTCATTTAAATGTGAAAATGCAGAAATTGAGTTTGAAAGAATTGATAAGCAATAATAATCAACTTTGAAAAATAGACTACTTTCTAAGACGAAAACATCATTTCAAGTGGGATTTCTCAACCGATTACAAATGGTTGAACTTTCAACAAAGGCGAATTACAAAATTGACTTTCCTATATAATGGACATACGTAATCTTGTATTTTTTAAAGGCGGTAAAAAAAGGAAAGTGATAATTTACACTTATCTACATGTAATGTCAAAAATATAAATGAATGAATGAAATATCTACAGATACTATACGAGCTTAGCACATAACACATGATACCAACAAATCACTCATTCTTTTCTGACCATAATAATCAAATGCGCAACTCGTGATTTGTTGGTCAACAGAAACGTAAGTAGCTAAGATTTATATTTTGAAGTAGCAATCAAGCTAATCTTTGATAAACAATAAATAATAATAAAAAAAAGTCCAATAGATATAGTGTGTGATGGAGCCAAAAGCTAAAATAAAATAAAACAAATATAAAAATAAGGAAGAAGATAGTGTGTCAGTGTGAACGGTTAAGTCAACTGAGTGAGTCCGGGAAATCCGTCTTTCGCCGTAACCGAGATTTGAAATTCAATATGCTGTTTTTGTTTTATACAAAAAAATTATAATATTCTAATAAGCATGATTCTATCATCTAGCAAAACGCCTAAACCTAAATAATTACAGTAGTGGATGGTTGACTCTATCAATCGTTTTTATTAAAACTTTCAGTCATTGTATTAAAGTGACTTCCCAAAACATGGGACAAAATAAACTTATCGAAAAAAATGAACCAAAATAAATGATTGAATTTAGTACGTAATTGTATCGGCGAAGTCGTCAGATATATTGTTACGTCTATATACACTCTATAGACACGTTGAATACGAAAATCCAGAAATAATTCCGTAATTATGACACGTTGAAGAAAAGACATACGAAGGTCGAAGGTATACGTTTTCGTTTAATCATGTAAACCGTAATTAAAAGTAGATTTACAGTATTCTCATTTACTATAAAAAAAACCATCTTGTGTCTGAAATTATTTTGTTGTAAAGATTCGTGAAATTACTTATGACGCGAAATAAATATCAAAATTGAGACAAAAATAAAAATCAGAAACAGGGGAAATGAGAATTTGAAATACCAGCGACGGGAATTTCGACGGCGAACTCGGTGTAACAAAATACAGAAAGCATGGCGGAGATACCGGAGACGACGTAAGACAAGACGACAGCAGGACCAGAAGTATTTCGAGCTTCGAGTCCGGTAAGAACGAATATCCCGGAGCCAATGACTGCACCGATTCCGAACCACATCAGATCCCACCAGTTCAACGTCTTCTTCATTTCATGACCACTACGAGCTTTCATCTCGTGAATCTCGTCCGAGTCGAGTGACCGAGTCATCACACGATCAATGAACCGACGCGGTGTTTCTTTAAGGGCTTTTATGTAATTTCCCATGCTTTGGAATGATTCCTCCGGGAGGAAATCGTCTTTTGTGCACGAACAACCTCGCCGGCGGAGTCCGTCGTCACCATCGTGTTCTAATCCCATTTCTCTTTTGGGAAGAAGAAAAAGGAATTATAGGATTTAGATTCAGATTCAGATTCTGAGATTGGTGTTATAGAGAATTTTTTGAGTGAATGGAGAGAAGAACTTGGAAATATACAGAGAGAGAATAAGCAAATGAAACTGAAATGTTTAAAAAAGATAACAGACTTTTAATGCTTTCAACAAAAAGAAAAAAAAGAAAAAGAAAGAAAACAAACAAACAAGACTTTTAATGGAAAAGATTATTCAATTAGTAAGATTTTAATCCATATTGGAAGATAAGTAAAAATTAATAAATCAAAAATCAAAATGAGAAGATTTTTAAAAAGATGCAATTTGCAAATTCTATTTTAGTTTAAATATGTGAAATCATTTTTGTCAAGTAGGTAGATAAATGTGTAGTAATCTTTCCGCCTTAATTAATCGTCTAGTGTCAAGAAGTAGGTGATCCAGTTGGTTTATCTCTAATTTAACTTGGTACTAGGTGAGGGTTTAAATCTCGCCAGTTTCAGTGGGAGCAATTTGGCTATGAATCAGACTTTTGTTAATTTCATTTGTAAAAAAAATAAAAAATAATCGCCTGGTGTTTCTTTTTTTTGGTATTATAATGCCTAGTGTTATAAATGCCTAAATGGAATTTTATTGGTAAAATTGTTGAAAACAAGACAAATTACTTTATACTAATATTAACCAGATTTCGGTATTTAAAGTTATTAGCTTTGAATCCAAATTCTGCTATTTAAATGATTAACTTACCTTTTTTCTCTAAAAATATTCTTTATAGTAGCTATCTTTTGACATTTAAAATTTTGCATAGGCAACTTTTTCTTAATAATTTTGTGTAATTAGTGACGGAAAAAAAATAAATTGTGTACTTAGTTGGAAATATGAAAGGAAACATGATGTTGAAAATGTTGAATATTGCAAGTGGTCTTTAATCTAATGATATATAGTAATTCTACTAAACATAGATGCACTTGCATATTTTGGGATCGAATCCCACCACGTAAGGAAGTTGGCTAATGGACCGGATAACGGCTGTTACAAAAAGAAATGTTGAATATGTATGTAGTTTTCATGAGCTTGGTATGGGTCACTTGTTGGTCAGTAGCTGCATTCTTTGACCTTTTTAAATGCAAAAAAGGAGTAAATCGAAATATATAACAAAATTGATAGTAGTGAGTACCGGTTCAAGTTTCATACCAACCACTTACCCCAATTGCTCCATCTTTGACAAGTGCCTCGATTTAACCATTGGCCTCACCTATTTATTACAAGATTTCTTCATTTTCTTTTTACCCATGTCCAAGAACTGTGACCCTTATTTTATGTACCTCCAATAAACCGTTAAAGTAAAATTACAAATCAACCAAAATTAAAAGATCATGCGTCATGTACATTATGTGAAACTTAAACCAGAAGAACAAGTTTAAACGTATACACAATCTTCTTGTTATATGAAAAGGATAAATAATGCAAAAAATTAGCTATCAAAAGTTTGAGAGATAAGTAACTTTTGGTCAATTAATTAATTAATGATTCTTACCCAAAGTTTTTCCAAAATATATATAGAGAGAGCACACAGTGGATGTTCTTCTCCTTTTGGATCTTACTTTGTTTTCTATGGTTTCACACTAAACTTCTTTCTCTCAAAATCACAAGGACCACAAATGAAAAGTCTTGTAGACAAATCATCAAATGGTCTACTATGTTACATTATATTTGGAAATTTGAAAGTTTCTTTATTCAAATTCTTCACTAAGAGTCTATGACAGTATTTTTTTACCGGATTAGACTTCAAGTATTCGAGTTATAGTATTTAATTGTAGCCCAATTGACAAAAAAGAAGAGAGTATTTTCATTGACTTATATAATATAGACATTACTTACATAGAACGCAAGTGATAAATGGTGACGGGAAGGAAAGAGAAAGATAGATGCATGTGTGTACATACGATAAGATTTTGATAAAATACGAAGACTACTCTGTATGACCAACACGAATCTTCATCCACATGCTGCATATAATTATCTTTAACTATATATTATTTTAAGTCAACTCTAGTGTCCAATAAGAGTTTTGAAGTCAAACAAGTTTCCTTGGATCAAGAATTCAAGGCATTATTGAACACAAAATTGAATTATTGTTCTGAAACTAACTTATTCATCATTTAGATGTAACAATCTTTAAATATAGTTTCATAACATCATCTCTCATGCAGTCTCCGCTAATCATGTTAGACACTTTGCGCCGGTTTAAACCCAAATCGAACATCAAATTATTTTTCTAATTCAGCTAGACCGGGAATGTCAATCTAATTTTAATTATATACCCAACCGAAACGTTTTCTTATTTGCAATATCCATACAGTTGATTAAAAGAAGTTTTGCAAGGTGATTTAATCAAGGGTTTAGCCTTTTAAGGTTTTACAGAAGCCAGATTAGCAAGTGATAGCATTGTAACAAAAGTCAGGGATTGTGAACAAAGCTATGGAATTTAATCGCCACTCGCGCATCCTTGACAACCGCAGTGTACACATTCAACTACTTTCTCTTCACGCAAGTGTTTGGGAACACGACATACACAAGTTGTTCCATAGTTGTGGTCTCTTGGCTGTATGCAGCGCAAGCAACATAGACGCTCATATCCCGACTGCAAATCACACAACAGAGGGTTAATGTAGAGTTAGTAACATAATGGGAGACATACATGTGTGATTCACTCACAGAAAGCAAAAGTAAAATCTAGATCAATGTACAGTGGATAAAACCTACAAAAAGACTATGCATCTGAACTGAAGGCAAGGACTTTGTTAATTAAAAGCTTCAAAAGAAGCCATTATCAAGAAGATGTTGGGGCAGTGTTAAGTAAATCAGGATTTAACAAAGCATGAAGGGCATTGGTCTAATAAACACTTCCAATACACAGAGATAACATATCTCAATAATCAGTTTGTGTTCAAAGTAAGCTTACCAGAATTTTTGTTCCCTATCAAACAAAACAACCTCAATTCTAGAACATAATTGTTGGTAAAATCATTCCAAGTAAACCATGACTTTGATTTCAGAGAAATAGCTTCAAGGTCCATTGCGCATAAGGACAATTTAAGGCCCTATAAACTAATTCAACAATGTTTTACATATACTCAATTCAATGTCCTATGCAAACCCACTATAGAACCTCCCAAAACCAATACGATTAGGCATCATATAATTACCTCAAGAGGTGCATAGACAAAAGATTAATTAAGAATGACATTAGAACGCACCTTTTTCCATTTGGCAATTAGGCTGCGGTCTGCATAGCCCTGATCCAAGCAGAACTCATAAAGGTCTTTAGATATTTCTTCCCTTCGGTAATAAAGGTCATATACATACCGACTCCTCTGATGAGCGATTTTGAAGATTGGCCATAAGGCTTCACACTTTCTCTTGCCATCATGTGTATCCATCTCAGCTGCATAAGGAAATAAAATTGTTAAGGGCTCACAAGCAAAGGAAAATGAAACAAACGAAAAGCAATTAAGATTGAAACTAACCTTCTCTCATCTTGGCATCTAGCTCTCGAAGAGTAGGCTCGATTAACTCCCACCCTTCTGGGTACTTGACTCGGTTAGTTCTAATCTTCGGCATTCTCTACAGTACGCAAATTCACAACGTTATACAACGGAACAAATTAGCTTGTGGGTATCCCAAAAAGAAAGCATCTTTAACCAAAACGTAGTCGAATTATTGTTCCTAAGGTTTTAGTTAACATTGAATCTACAAGCAGGGCCGTTTCCAGAAAACTAGGGTTTGTACGTCAAGGCTAGAAGCAATTCTATAACAGCGGGTAGATCCCAATCCAAATACAGAACATTATAGGTAAGGTTTGAGCAACATAACAGAAGCAATTAGAGTTTTTATCAACCTCTGCGATCTGAGATCGACGCAAACCTTAGAAAGGGAGAAAAGTTAGGGTCGAATAAACGAGATGACTGGAGGGATGCGTAGGAGGGTTTGCTTAAATGGAAAATCGAAGAAGCTTACCTTTGGAGATATTAAACAATATAGGACGAGGGAGTAGGAGACGAAGAGGATGTAGAACCAACGTCGTCTTTGAACTTAAAAGCCTCTTTACTCTTTTTTAGGGTTGGGTCGGTATATATGCCGCTCTGCGTTTTTTCTAATCAATTTATAATTATTAATTGGATAAGGTATTGTGGAAACTTACAAAGTAAAAAAAAAAGGGACAATAATAGGCTCTATGATGATCGTCTTTGCAAGCTTATTTGCACACCTATTATTCGTTCTCCCTGTGTAAGCATTTGACGCCAAAGATGCTGAAGACGGAGATTATGACCGCAAGTGTTTATCAAATCGATAATGGTTTTATTATCCCCTTCGATCAAATCGATAATCTCACTAACGCCACTATAAGACGTATCAACAATTTTGGGATCCAGAAAATTCAATCAAGTTTTGGAAATAAATCATCAAATTTCCAATAAAGAAAACAAAGTGGAACAAATTAGAAATCATAGTGGTGAGATGTGTTGTCTTTGGATTTTTGTATTTATTTTACTTCAATGCATTTGCATCAGCAAGTGGATAGAAAAAAGCTCAAATGCTTCTTAACACAAAAGAAAAAAAACAAACAGAAGATTCATGTATTCAATATCATGAAAGTAAGTGAACAACCCCAAAACATTGAAACTTTATAACATCAAATATCTTCAGCTTTCGACATTGTCTGCAACTACGCAATTATTTGGCAAAACGCAGCTTGTAGAAAAACAGCAGTTGCAACCTTAGTTTACTACTGCATATGGCATCCAGTCGATACAAAGAGAAACCAAAAGCATATAATAATATTTAGAAGAAAAAAAAAAGAAACTGAAGAGCTGCTTATTCCTTTTTGCCGATTCCATTCGACATGTTGTAAATACCTGTTCCCTGTATTCAACCAACCGAATCTTCCATAGTTAGATGATGAACATGGTTAATAAAGCTGAGGGAATATCGATAACGTCTAAAAAGTTCATTTGAGTCAAAAAGCATTCATGTTTTAGAAAACAAATCGATTGAAAGTAACAAGTTTAAAGCATACGCCATTAAAACACACACAAATTAGAAGAATAAGGAGGAATGGATTCACAGACAAAACATATTAGCAACTGTGAGGATAAATTGAAGATATGAACTTACAATCATGTAAAGAGAACTTGCAGCCAAGGCAAGAGGAATTGCAACGGAGGTGATCTTGTCCATTGGTCCTTTCAAATAAGTGTGCCTGTGGATGCTCTGGAAGATTTTTTGCTTCTCCAGAAGCTTCTCTCGTGGCCTAAATGGAGCTTCAGTCAACATGATCTGCGATTCTATACCCACGCAAAACCATTACCACTCAACTCTTGACCAATATACGAAATGATAATGCATTTTACATAGAATAACAAATTAAAAACACCATTTGATTTCAAATCAAGACGCCTAAATTGTGCTAGTGACATTATTTTGATCCAAAATATTCTATGCCCTTCATCAAAATCAGGACTAGATCTGACTGTATGCAAACTATCGAAATTAGGATTTCAACATCACACATATCAAATCGACGTAATTTAAAAACTTCATGGTTAAGTCGAGATTAAACTAGATAAAAATTTCAACAATCATACGGGGACAATTAGGTTTATCATTTTCTACAGTTTGAAATCGACGCAGACATTCAAAAACGAAGGAATTTACACTTAGAAACGAAGGACCCGATTGATGTGAAATCATAATCGATCTAAGAGGAAATTCGAAGAAGATTACCTGAGAGGAAGTAATCGGGAGATGAGGGGCTTCGAGGGAGAGAGATAATCGCAGCGCAGACTGATGACGAGGAACAACAAATTGGTGATGAAATTGTCTTAGGGTTGGGTTTATCGATAATCATCAATTGGGCCGAGCCCAAATTGATTCGAGTTACCAAACTGGACCGAAACGTACCGTCCTTCTAATTTCAATTTTATGTTCTGAACCGGTCTTGCTTTTATTCTTTTATCAATGCCAAACTTCTTGATGCTACTAATCAAATGATTCAATTGTATAAGTGGCTGTTACGAGATGATGACCTTATGAAATTAATCTCGTTATTGGTCTCTCAGCTGAAAAGTTTTTTTATAAATAATTGTTTTCAATTTCTTTTCAAACATGTCAAATCAATATTGCAATGTTGATATTTATTAGGCGTCTTGACTATTTTTATTTGTTTTAAAGCATCCAATAAAGTGATTTCGAAGGAGAACATTGGGGAATATCATGCAAACTGGATTACAACAGTTGAGGTACACAATAATAACATATATCTTAGTGTTGATAATTGCTTTAATCTATTGACAGTAAAGAATACAAAAATTATAATATACGGATATAGAATGAACTCGTATAGAAACGGTTGTAAAGTATTATATTGGAGAATGGTCAAATTATGAATTTCCTATTTGACACCTTTAGTGGAATGATTGGAGTGATAATATTATTATCGCAAGAAGAGTACATGTTTCCATAGAAACTACAGACGAATCTGAAAAAAATAATAAAATGAGTTGGAATAGAAATCATTCAACAACGAAAAAAAAATTGTGAAAACAACAAATTACTTGGATGAAGATTTTATTGAAAATTTTTTGGATCATAGTGATTTTTTTTTGTTTGTGTACTTCATTTTAAATTTACATAAGATAACCATTTTTGTGTTCCGTTTCCAAACTATTTGTCTAGTTATTTGTAACAAAATTAGTGGAATATATAGTAGAATATATAGTAGAATGATTAAACATGGATTGCAGTTTTGTTGACCAAAGGAATTGTAGAAACATGCCATTTTGTGAACTTTTGTATTGTGATTATACTTTTTATTATCTTCTACTCGATATTATTGACTATAACCAATTGTCATATATCTCCACAATTTACTTAGATTGTTTTTTGTGCACAATACCTGCACGATATTTTAGTATGAACAATTTTACTCTTAACATGGGAACTACTCTTGTATCTACAATATTTTGCAATTTTGAATTAGATTTACATCTATTAATCTTAAAAAGATTAATTGGATCTCATATATGATCTAGAAGCATTAATTTTTATTTTCAACCAGTTACTATTGAATCTCTCATAAAGTTTACAGTATATATTTTGCCATTTATGAAAATTAGTTTACTTTATTTATGAGAAATCTATTATTGTTAAATTTCTATCATCTTCATAAGGTGTCTCCTAAACTTTTTATCACTGTTAATATTTTAAAATTATAAAATCCTTTTTATAGAAAATATAGTTTAAACTTACTTGGATGGAGATATTATTAAAAAGTTCTTTGATATGAGCAAGAGTAAGATAGACTAGATTTCAATTTTGATATACAAATACTGTATCATTTTATTAAGTAATGAAATAATGGTTTTTTGGAGTCTTTAGATAGCTTGAAATGAGCATTTAATTTAGTGTAATTACACGTCAAAAATAAAGAAAATTTTAATAAGAAAAATTGGATCAAACTATGCAACTTGGGAAAATTGTATAAGACAATCTTAATTCCGAATGGCCAAATCTTAATTGGTTTTAAGGCTGTTAAAAATATACTCAAATGGGAAATGACCTCTTAAGCATGTCATTGTTTGATATTGAGCTGCAAAAATGTGAGCCCCATTGGACATGTTGACAAGTTCCATTTGAAAATGTTGATAGATCACGATTGGGATGTCAAGTTATAGCAAAACCAGAGCTAGATGGAGTACGCTTAGCCATTCCTTCGGCTACTAGAAATTTTGCAGTTGATGGGTTTGTTCCAAAACCTCACTAGCCACAGAGGAGAGGAGTTTTAGAATTTACACTTGTTTACTATTCGATAATGGAAAAAAAAATAAAAAACCTCATTACATGAAATTACCTTTCGAGAGTATACAAATGTAATTCAGACCGAAATTTCAACTCAGCTTATTTTTGCAGCATTGTGTTTAGTTGTGAATTCAGGATTTTGATTTAGATTCCATAAAAGCTAAGACACAAATGAAATTTTGATAGTTTTATAATAAATATAATGTTTCTGCATAGATAAATATTAACTATATGTATTCAATTGGAATTTTAAAATTTGCAACAATTTCAGCTTCAAGTGTATGTATTTAGTGTCACTTAATTCTTAGAATTTGGCCTTCCTTTTCACTAATATAGATCTCAAAATAATATCATTGATATATACAGTTGACAGATTTACATGATTTTGGATCTTGAGTAGTGGAATGAAAAAGCTTTGGTCCTCTAACGCATGTTCTCGTGGCAGAAGTAAATTTATGAACAACATGCTTTTACACATTATATTTTCTGTCACTACGTATCACTGTTTAGATCCTATGTTATAATCTATAGTATGGTTTTCCTTTTTATTATCTTGATACTCATATTATTGTCTACAAATAAACAACTATCATATATACATCTCTGCAATATATTTTAGAACCGTACATTCATCATATTAATAAGGACACTTTTACATACATAAGATTTTACAATTTTCAGTTAGATGTATAATCTATTAATCTCTAATAATTTAATTGTATATGATATATCTTCTAGAAGCATTGATTTTATTTTGTCAAAAAATTATTATTAAATCTCCTAATAATATAGATATTTTGTCGTTTACGAAAATTAATTTATCTTATTTATAAAATTTATTATTGTTGAGTTTTTTAAAATCATTTTCATGAGTTGTTTACTAAATTTTTTATCACCATCAATAATTATAAAAATCTTATTATAGAAAATTTATAAGGCTATAGGTAAGTGTCTTCATATACATGCATTATATGTTTGTATTGCTTAAACTTGTCATTACATTCTCAATGTCCCTAGATTTTGTTTCTGTTGATGTGACAAACACATTAAATCATATATTAATGATTCTTTATTTCTCATATACAAACAAGAGTTAAGAATCAAAAAGCCTTAGTTTTTGACTAAGCTTAGCTTAAGATCTTCAGATTTATTAATACACAATCTCTGACACGTTTTGCTCATAATCTCACTATTCTAAATTTTGAAACGTATCTCTTCTTTAATTTTTCACTCACCAATTACCTATATAAGAAGACACTCTCCACAACACCAAAGATCATAACAACAATAGATTCTTATAATATAAGACTTTGTTTCTAAGAGAAAATCAAGTAGTTCTTGAGAAAAATGGATAACTTCAATGTTTTGGCAAATGAAAATGAAGACAATCAAGTGAATCAAGAGAGGCCTCCACCAAGAATGTGTCCAAGGTGTAACTCAAACTACACAAAGTTTTGTTACTACAACAACTATAAGGTGTCTCAACCTCGCTACTTCTGCAAGAGTTGTCGAAGATTCTGGACTCATGGTGGGGCTTTAAGGAACATACCAATTGGTGGAAGTTTCCGTAAATTCAAAAGGGCAAAGGTAACTCGATCTTCGGTTTCTCAGATGGTGTCTGCTGAGATCCGACAATATAATCAGCAACCTTTCTTACATGTGCAAGAAAACAATAACTTTGTTGGGTCTTTTGGTGGTTCTTCTTCTTCTGGTGCTGTTGTGAACCATTTCGGTTCTCGTTCTGGTATTCATAATGGTACAGTGGAAAATGTGTCTTCAGTTCAGAATTTTCGACCAATAGATAGTCTAGATTTTCTTGATGAATTGTTTGAACTGGACAACTATATTGTTGGATCCATTGATTCGATTGGTAATCCTTTGATCAACCAATCAATTAGTGGACCAGTTGGTAATCACAATCAAGTGGATCAGCACAAGTGGAACCAAAGCTTAAAGTACAACACAATGAACATGAATGATCATAACGCCAGTACTAGTGGAAGTGGAGGATCTGAGAGTACTAGTGGAAGTGGAGGATATGATAGGAACAAGAACATTTACAACTACGACTATAAGATCAGAAACAACGGTGTGATTAAGTATCCTTAACATTTCGTGAAAGGTGGCCATGGAATCTTGAACCGTATTATCTATCTTTTATATCTAATTAATTTAATGTCTCAGTTTCTCTTTTATGTTTCTTGTTGGGGTTTTTTTTTTTTTTAATTCGTTAGAGTTTGCATCTTTGTTTCTCAAAAGGTTCAGTCAAAAGTAGTTTGTAAATTGTGACCTTCTTTAAGAAAATAATATAATCATCACCATTTCATTGTTTTGCAATTGGACTCGTGTAATGTGTCAATATATATTATAAGGATCTAGCGCCAAATCATTAAATACTAATAATCATGATCTTCATATAACATGGAAAATGATTACAGACTAAAAATGTCTATAGAATTATAGAAGAAAACTCCAAAGATGGGCACAAAAATCTACACCAAGTCTAAGATTTGGCAACCAGCAATGGAATCCAAAACCCATGAACTGCTTGCAGCTCTGGATCCAGAAGATTTAGCCAAGGCTTCAGCATCACATCTTCTTTGGGTCAGAGTTTTGTTCTTGCAAGACTCCACACTAAATACTATGATTGTTGAAGCGTCATTATCATTTGAAATGGGCCGTCTGCGCAGGATTATTCCTCCTGCTGCTACAATCAGATCTTGTAGATACCCTTTGTAAGCAAGCTCAAAATCTCCCATAATGTAAAACTTTAGTCCACTGAAAAGTTTTGGTTTCTGCATTATGGAGAATGAAACCTTTTAGAAGAAATATTCTCAAGTTGCGGTTGTTGATCATTGAGATCATTACAGAGAGAAGAAGCTTACCTTGTTCAAAGCTCTTTGTCGTCCACCATAAGGACCTTTTTGTATCCCATGAACATCCATGGTAATTTCATATGGCTCCTCGCTTACATATTTTGTATTTTTCATACAGGCCTTAATCCCTGCAGAAAAAGATATTAAACACAGTATATGTTCAATCGTTAATTGATAGATTGCAAACATATATGTTTCATTGCTGATCGAATGAGAATACTAACAATCAATGCTTAGAATCCATTTTCCCTCCAAGACCCCCATCATGAATTTGAGGGTCCTTTTGCATGCTCCATTTTCGTTGATTGATGCAATAACATGTGTCACACTGGGCTCCCATTTTCTCAAGATTGTAACTCCAGACAGTTCAGCAAATTCTGAAATCACACTCTGCAAAGCAAGCATCATGCTCATTTAAGTTCCAAAAGTCTTAAAAGCTTTTTTATAAAGTAAAGAGACTATAAAATATATTTCTCCATACCTTCTCTTCAACTGTAAGTCCTGAACAGCACAGAACCAACTTCTTGGGTATACTTTGGAAAGCCTTGCTCTGGAACTCAGAGATGTCAGTTTTTTCAGATACTTGCTTAGGCTGAGAGTGCAGTTGTCTAGGGAAGATAAATAGAGTTATCGTCAGCATCTTATTTCAAAAATGAGAAACACTCATAAGTCATAATCCTAATCAATTAAAAATGGAATACCCTTTAGGAGTACGCTTGCGTTTCCTTTCTTTTGGACTCGTCTCTTCACAGGGCAACTTAGAAGATGCATCTAAAGGGCATAGCATTACAAAATTCTCCTGTTGATAAGAAAAGGTGTTCAAAGAACCGTATAACAGTATTAGGGGTTCTATAGAGCTTGTATAATCTATGCAACACTTACATTGTCCCATCTGCATTCTGGTATCAATTTTGCACACGTAACATGAAAACTATTTTTGCAACTCTTGTTGTAACAACCAAGAGCTGCGCCTTTAAGTCCACAGCAAGTGCAAGTTATTCTCCGGCTTCTTGTCAACTCTACATCAAGATTGACTACAGTGCGGTTGTTGAAGTATACATTTGGAGCCCTGACAATGCAATAAAGTTTCTTACTTTCAGTCAGTGGTGTATTAAAAGCATATCTGCCATGCTTAATCCAGTGTAAAGAATTTCAAAGACGCTTGAGTGTATAATTACTACTATCCAAGATTTCTTACCATTCAGCACAGTTTTTGTGAACATGTATGACCTTAGACCCACCATCAAAATCTGCAGAAACAGGTTCACCTTTGTGGTAGTGAGACATTTCTCCTGAAGCCTATCAATATAGCATTCCAGTTAATAGAAATTGTAGCAATTAACCACAAGTCCACATCTAGGACTTTAATGTGAGATAGTGCCTACCTCTGTGTCTTCCGGAGACTGACAAAAAGAACATGCGATTTTTTTTCCTGAAGGTCCATCACATCGTTGCAACAACGCACTAACTCCAGATGAAGGCTTTTTTACCACTAAGCAATCCTCCAAACCTTGCATAGTATGATTGCCTTTATCCAGAGTGAATTTCTTTTGGTTTGATGAATCATGCAGATCATTAAATTGATTCAACTCATCAGTGTGGATATTATGGCCATGCAACTGTGTAGCTTTGCTAGAGATCAAGTTGGAATCAGGTTTTCTTCTCTTTTCTACAGTCTTCTTTTGAGCTTTTTCAGGAAGATCTTTTAGAAAGGAGTTTGCATTGGATTTTCTTGCCCTCGTCTTTAGAGAGGGTTCCTCAGTGGGACTATGTTTTTTAAGCAGTGTATCAGATGAGTCATGGTCTCGATCATGATCCTCCTTTCCCACAGTTTGTTTTCCAACTGAGAACTCTTTAGATCCCGCAGTCGGATGAGCTGGAGTGGATTTAATGTTAGATCTTTTCCTCTTTGTTCCCTGTTTCCCATCTGCTTCCTTGGGTATCTTTAGATCAGACTGAACTCGTGAATTTTGACCCTTGCTTCTTGTAACCCGTTGAGCTTTCACATTTTCATCATTACTGATATGTTTACCAGAATTCCCACGACTATCTTCTTTCAGATCAATGTTCGCTACTGCAGATGATTTCATATAGTCTTCCTGTGAAACCCCATTGCTTAGTCTAGCAGCTGTATTTCTGGCACTTCCTGCTTTGCGTTTTTTACATTTGGATGATGCTGCATTAGACAAGTTCTTTTTACTAAGATTAATTTCACCTCTATCTAAGACCTGCAAATTAATTTGAATCATAAGTTAACCACTTAATGATCAACTACCAAAGAAAGCAAACATCTGGCTGTATCAGATTGAAGAACTGCCATTACCTTGGCCTTCACAGGACTAGGCAAAATCTCTGGAGAATTAGGTCTCTGAGTCCATTCAAACATTTCGCTGTCAAACATGTCTCCTGGATTGGGCTTTTCTTGCTCATCTGCCTGAAACACTCACCAAGAAAAAAAGTAAGATCAACGGATCAACACTCTTTTGGGATATTAGAAACTGTCTAGAACTCCATGTAACAGAGTATTTAAACTAGCAGTATTTAATCTGAACCATCAGTAACCTCCACTCCATAACTAAGATTTATGAAACACATATCTATGTACTCAGAGAGAGTGTAGCATGTCCCAATACCACAGAACAATATAATGCAATGTAAATACTTAGGGTTAACATTAAAAAAGGTTAGTGGGGTTTTCAAGTACTCACTCTCAATTGGCTTTCATGGTCTGAGTCCTTCAAATCACTGAAAGAGGGAACATCAACAGGTGTAGTGTCTAAGAATTGATCACTTTCTGCTAGATGACTTGAGCTCTCACCATCATCGTCATCTCTCAACCAAAAGAAGGGTGACAGATTTCTTTCTTTATTCAGACACGATGGCTCATCCAATCTAATCACAGTGTTCTCATTGTAATCCTTGAGTTTTTCAGCTGGTTCAACAGAGTCAGTAGATTTTGTAAGACTTTCAGAAGACAGATTCTGCAGCAGCTGCACCCTTTTCTTGGTTTGGGACGAAGGTTTCATAACAATAGGCCCAGGTGCATCAATGTCTGTTTCCTTGGTTTTGGCTTTCCCTTTAGATGTTCGGCCCTTCCTAGATCCCTGACGAGTCTTATCATTTGCCTTTTTGGAAGCATCTCTCTCAAGCTTTTCTTTATCTAAAGACCCACATCAAAGAACGAGTCAGTCACTGGCTTCGTTTAATACAAGATAATCGAAATGTTGAAGCATCAAATCTATGAGACAACGGTAAGTACCTAATAGTGATGAGTTATTCTGGCTTACGAAAAGGTTGACCCCTGAAGCAACTTCCATGTTCTTGTAAATGCTCACCAGGCTATCCATATGAGGAGTACCTCGAATTTCTAAAATACAACATCATCATTAAAATCAAAGATAATCCGAGTCGCAGACTTGGTTTTAGATAGTAATAAAAAAAATCCAACTCTGACGAGATCAATCAAGAGCTTGGTAAAATACCTCTACGATGATATGGGACTTTACAGACTGGACAAGTTGCATCTATTTTCATGGACGCAAGTATACACTCACTGGAATCAAGAGAATGACAGGTGTTAATATTTAAAAACTTAATTATTTCGAGTGACAATACGAAGAAAGTAAAGAAATGGTAATTACTTGCAAAATACATGGTTGCACGAAAGAGAAACCGCTGAATTGAATAGGCTCAAGCTGCAAGATTCAAATTGAAAAGTTATTAGGGAAGCAACTTCAACGAAAGCTTTAAATCCGCTTTGACTTCCAGAGAACACGGGCTGTTAAGTAAGAAATCAGGGTTCGCGAGTAGAAAACACAGAACAATTAGCACAGAGAGAGAGACGATTACCAGATAGGGCACTTGAGTTCTCTTCCCATCCTCTCCAGGTGACTTGTGTCCGCCATTTTTCTCTTTTTGATTTTCACAGACCGAAAGACAGAAACGAATCAATCCGACGAAGCGACTCCCTGGGTCTATTTGATATATGATGAAAGCGTGTTCTTCTATGAGGCTTGCTATGGAAGATTAGATAACAATAGTAAAACCTTTCACGAGAAAGCGCGAAAATTCCTTTACTTCAAAAAATTTTGAGTCCCGCCATGAAAACACGCGGTATATTAATTTTTTTTGTTTTCTCACCAAAAGTTTCTTATTTTTTTAGAGATTATTTGAGAGAGCAGAGCCCTTTGAGATTTTAACCTCTTTTCTATACCTTATCCCTAATACACCTTTTGCCAAAATAGGTTTGTAGTGAATTGACAAAATGACCCTAGGTGAAATAATAACGTTAGCCGAAAAAAATAAAAAGGAAACGGGTGGGAACGAGATGTGTCGAGATGCTGAGGTGGGCACGTCTCGTGGGTGATAAAACAATACAAAAACAACTAATTCTTATGATTCAAAATAAGATAAAGTTGTGGATCGTTATAACCTTGTGTTCAAAAGGGTTGATGGACTTAGGTAACAGAGTAAACAGAATTAGTTATGGACAGGAAATGTTTGGGAAGTGAAAGTGAGCATATGCCAAAGGGTGTTATATGTGGACATATATGTGAATGTTGTCCCTATATCGATTTGCAATGGACAAACAATCGCGTATGGACAGAGTTGTGGATCTTGTCCCTGTATTCATTTTAATTGACAGATACATGACTGTAAACAATTGTCGTATAGATATCCCTAGGGTTTAGAAATTCAGAAAAGGGGAAAACATTTTCAAAGCATCACAAAAAACATAGAAATGAGAGAGATATATGACAAATAGTGCATGAGAAATCATAGACAAAAATGGGAGATCATTGGAGAAGATAAAAACCTAAAGGTTGAAAAGATTAAAACTTGAAAGGGATATTTTCTGTGGACAGATCTATGAATGTTGTCTCTAAATCAAGTTCTAATGGACAAACAAGCGACTGTAGGCAGAGCAATGGATCTTGTCCCTCTATCGATTTATAGGGACATAAACACGCCTGTGGACATCCGTATTAAAGATGTCCCGTGCTTGCGCATTGGTTGAATAAAACGAAAAGGTTTAAGAGAGAAAACGAAAGAAATTTAATAAAATGTGGACACCCGTATCTAATTCATATGCAGACTTTAAATTTGAAGTTTTTGTTAAATGAATGAAATGGTAGATTAGTAATTGCGGTTAGAGTGAGAATGTGTGAAAAAATGGAAAAGAGTTAGTTTTTAGAAGAAAAAAAAAAAGGTATTGTAGGTGAATAAAACTTGAAAAGGGGTATTGCATGCAATTACTTTTTTTTAATGAGCTTTACACCCAATATGTTTATTCTCGACGATTTTACCCACACACTTAATAAATTAAAAAATTGCCCCTCGAAGGTTCGTTCAGTACGCACAACAAGAACCGACTGCCATAGGTGAGACATTAGTGGAGATTCCAATCAATGACAAGTGTGTAAAAGAACCGTAACTTTGTATACTTGTGTTGAAATTTGAGTATATTTTCTGCATTACCAGTAGTCTTGACAAGAACAAGAACCATCTTTAAAATGGTGAAACCTGCTACGATCTCTGACAACAATCTCTCTATTATAAACCTTAGAGACAAGTTTGATCGCCATGTGGCAATCTGCACAAACTCTTAGATTCTTTACAACGCGAATCGGTGATCCTTCTGGTGTACTAATAAGCATAAAAGCGATAGCAATCTTCTCACTGTGATAAACCAGAGCATTCTCTTTATCTTCTTCCTCAACATCAACATACACGTTCGCAATTTGCGGCATGTAACCTTCCAATCTCAATCTATCAGTCATTTCTTTCAGCTTAGAATAAATCTCATTGCTTTGTGGATGAGACTTATCACCCATAAGAAACTCATGAACTCTGTTTCCTACTTCTACTAAGCTGTGACCGGGAACTTTTCTCACACCGTCTATTTGCATTTGTTCCCTTATCTTTTGCACATCAGACCACCGCTGCTCCGATGCATACATATTCGACAAGAGGACATAATCGCCACTGTGGTTTGGTTCTAGTTGTAAGATTTGGAGCCTAGCATACTCTGCTAACTCCAAATCACCATGAACAGTACAGGCTCCTAAGAGAGTTCTCCAGATAACAACATTTGGCTGCATCGGCATTTTCATGATGTATTCATATGCTTTCCTTACTTGTCCAACTCTAGCTAACACATCGACCATACAACCAAAATGTTCGATCCTAGGCTCAATCTTATACTCTTCTCTCATTCTCCTGAAATACTCAAAACCTTCCTTCACCATCCCACAATGGCTACATGCGTATAAGATACCCACAAATGTGATCTCACATGGTAATAGTCCCTCTTTTGATTCCATATCATTGAAAAGCTCAATTGCTTCTTTTCCAAAACCATTAACCGCTAAACCAACTATCAATGAAGTCCATGAGACACTGTTCTTGTCAACCATTTCATTGAATAGTGTTTTGGCTTCTTGAACTCTTCCACATCGCGCATAGAAGTCCAAGAGGACATTGCTGGAATGCAAGTTTCGTGTCAATCCCACTTTGATCATATAGACATGGACTCTCTCACCCAATGTCAAAGCACCAATTTTGGCACAAGCGGACAACAAGCCTACAATTGTGAACCCATCTGGCTTGATACCCTTCGAATCCATCTCCTTATAAAGCACCAAGGCTTCATTTGCTTTACCGTTTTCTGCAAACCCATTAATCACAGAGTTCCAAGCCACAAGATCTTTCTTGCGCATTTTATCAAACACCTTGTACGCACTTGATAAATCTCCGCAATTGGCATATAAATGAAGCAGAGAGTTCTGAGCAAATATCAACGAACCAAACCCAGTTCTTATAACAACGGAATGGATCATCTTTCCCAAATGAACATCCGCCATCTTCGTTACAGCCTTAAGAAGAAACGGATAAGTATGAGTATCTGGCTCGACCAAACCAGAGACTCTCATTTCGCGGTAGAGAGAAAGAGCAGAGACGGAATTTCCAAGCTCTGCGTAGCCTCTTATTAAAGTGTTCCAACTAAAGACATTAATGGGTTTGTCGATCTTGGAGAAGACCTTGTGAGCGTAAGACATGGGAGGTGGAGAAGGAAGAGACACGAGGTAAAAGATTAGGTGTTTGCCCAGCTCGGCGTCGGAGGAGACGCCATGGTGGATTGAAAAAGCGTGGATTTGCTCGAGTTTCTTCAGCGATGAAACACCATAGTTCTGCAAGAGTGCTATGCATTTCTCGACCATGGGGAGTAGAAGAATAACAGAGTTTTGTGGATATGGAGGCATTTTGCTCTGTTCGTGTGGGCATTGTCGTCAACTGCATTAGAATCGAGGTAAGTTCCCTTACTCATTCATCATATATACTATTAAAAGACTTGAAAGCATGAAACCTTCTCAGAACCCTAAAACGAAATTCAATTTCTTCAGACAGCCGCCATCATTCTCTGTCGGATAGGGATACATCGATGAATCAATCAGACTTTTCGTATCCCAAATGTCAAGACCCCAATAGAGCTGAATGGAGAGCAAAAGTTAAGAACGAGAACACCTTTTCAGGGTAAGATTCTTCTCTTGATGAGAATGGTTTGTTTCAGCTTCAGATCTGTTTCTCTTGATCAATCCAATCCATCTCTTAGTATTCTAATTTCTCCTTCATAGACAAAAAAAGGACGTTGGAAAGTATTTTACACTGTAGTTGATTTGCAAATCTCAACCGGAGAACATTCTCTATGTGTCTTTGCTCTTTTTGATTGATTCACTGTGTATCAGAACTTCACGGCCGTGAGTCTTGGCGTGAGGCTTAAACACGATGATAAATAAAATAATATCAAAAGGCAAATATGGCTGCATCCATCTGATCATAACAAGATCAATTGGCAGTCTTTGCGCCACAATTTTTGTTTGTTTTTAAACTATCTGTGTTTGTATTTTCTTCTTTCCACTTTGTCTGGGGATTTTTAGATAAAAGGTTCTGCAATTAACCTGCACACTCGTAAGATTGGTGCTTAGATGGTCTGTTTTACATTATCATTTATGAATTATGATTCTACTGCCGATTCTGAACAGTTCATGACTCTGTATGCTAACATAGCTTTTATCTCCACGAACATGTGACATCTCCACAATGGAATATTCCAAAACACTGAGAAAGGAAGAAAACAACTCAGCATTACCTGGATATTGTGACTGCCCTCCACCATTTCCTCCTGTACTGCAAAAGCTTGAAACTTTTCACAGAAATGACACAAGAGATGCAGATGATCAAGGAAATGAGACATGATGACAGCCAACATCTTGATTCCGACTACTCAAGTCTCAGGCTTAACATAAAGACCAGCAGAGTCGTATAATAATACAGTGATCTTGGTTTCTCTTTCTTAGTAGCCCCATGGTTCTACGGCAAAGAACGTTTAAAGAATTTGCTTAAATATCAGAATTTCTCTAAGATCAAGATCCTAGTTAATGGACACCAATGTACAATAAGAGATTGCTATCTTGAATGTATGTGTAAACAAGTCGCACCAAAGAGGAAAATGCAAACAGGATTTGGGTCGATGATCTATTTCTCTCATTTTTAGCTCGTGCCACATCTGCAATCTTGTAATATCTCCCACTTGGTGCTTTGTATCTGTCATCTGAAATTGCAACATCGAGCTTGGCCTTTCAGCAATTTATCCCACAGGCACATCATCTGACTCGGTGATTGGTAATGTGCAGTGTAATAGTTCAATGTGCATCCGTATTGGCAAAATTTCCAGCTGTGTGAGTACTCAACAGGCTGAACCGAGGCATTAAATTTCTCCACCCACATTCCCATGCTCACATCTTCCATCTTGAAAAGCTGTGACAACAATGGTCGAAACAGATTAGCTCGAGGTCAATTCAAATCTTCAGAAGAGAAGATCTTCCGTTCATGACAAAAGAGATGCAGATGAAAGTACGAGATAAAGAGTCAGACCCTAAGTTTTTGTCTCGAATTCTGAGAAACGATATATCTAGCAATGTTGCTTGAGATTATGTACCCAGGTCCATTGGCATAAGGAGGATATACAGCTTCTGGCCACTCCTGTTACAGTAATAACTAAGAAATATGAGTCCCTGGGGCAGCTTCTGATTTCTGAATCATACAAGAGTGTATGCAGGCAAAGAACACAAGCGTTGTACCTCCCATGTAACTGCCCACTTGCCAGTTCTAAGAGGACGATGTCGAAGGTTTAGATTTCCCATATAGAGTGATTTTTCTGGGGAGACTCCATCGATTTGTTTCAAAATTGATTCCACTCTGATAAATGTGTCGTCGTCACATTTCATAATATATGGAGCTGTCACATTCTGGACCTGAAAGGAAATTTTTCATACGATCATAATCAGATTCGTGTAAAGTAACTAGAATGATAGAAACTGATGATTTACTGATTCTTTTAAGAGATTCTACACATATAATTAAATAGAAATGGAGACTTGAGAGCAGAAATCATCAATACCCCAAATTCACAAATAGCAATTGTCTTAAGGACCACTAGCTCATAGTGATCCATAAAGGGCAGTATCACAATGTCTCCAAAATATTCAGCCTCTTTCTTCAGCATGGCATTAATTTCCTTTCTTGGATTCTAAAAAAGAAAAAATCGGCTCAGTATTCTAAGGAAATTTCAAATCAATAATTCTCCATCTCCGTGTTCCAATTGATCTGCAGTGAATTTCTTAAAGAACTTGTTTTCCCTGGATCATGCTTTAAAATAAGGAAGGATGGTAATAACTTACAAGTGCAACAAAGAATCGGGCTACTACATCTGAAGATTTTATAGAACGATGCTGCATCCATGTCTTTCTCACTGCCATGCGCTCTGAAAAATGGTTAGTCGCAGATAGAACACCCATGAAAAGGCGGAAAGGAGTTCCAGGCAATGGAGGAGCTTTCCATTCCGAGGAAAACTCTATAGCTTTCTGAGGTGAGAAACTTGGATGAGATGTTGCTAAAGAAGTGGCATAAACAGAATGAACATCAACATCTCCTGTAATTGCGAGCCCTGTGGCGTCTTCTATGGTAAATCCCTGAGAGACCAGAAATCATAGTATATAAAGAAACAATACGTCTCCTCTTGGTTTGGATAACAAATTAATCTATGATTGTTGAGATCAGTTTATTCAGAAAACATAGAGTGGTCATCTAATATCACATACCGGTCGATAAGGGAATGACGACACATGCCTTCCTCCAACATTTATATGGAAGCCATCAATTCCAGCTCGCAAAGTAAGAACAAAGACCCTGCCTTCGGCAAAAGGGAATGGCCAAGTAACTTCTGGTTTCTGTTCACGTCCTATAAACCGTTTGAACCAAGACGTTGTCTTTGATTCCTTTGATTCCGCCTTGTCTATTATGTCATTCTTCGTCCATTTTTCACATCGTTGGAATCCATCAACTGGGAAAAATACATTTACTTTGATAAGAGAAGACAAAAAGAAATATAACACAACAATTGGAAGAAAATAAAGGTCATTAACGCTTAGACTTTTGAGAATAGACCTACAATCCTACACTATTTTCAATACAAATTTTGTAACATATTTGTAACTCGACGTGACGTACAATCTTTCACATGTAAGCTAACAAACAGTTTATGATGGAAGATAGCATCTTACCAAGCATGTCTATCTCCTTCTTAGATGGAGTACCATCACATCTTTGAGCAACCCCCCACTGCATCCTATAACATGTATTGTGTTCAATGACTGGCCGGTGATTCCAATCACCTTTAATTCTAGGGTTTAAATGAAGAATCTTAGGGGGGTATTCCCCATCCCCAGTCTTCAGACCTTGCAACTCAACCATAAATTGTGAAACCATAACCATTTCATCCCCTCTTGTCAATCTCGAGTGCTGAGGAACAGATTCTTTGTGTGCATATTGTGGAGTTCCGAGAATTGTAATAGAAGATCCTGCAGAAAGACCACAGGGAAGCAACATGATCCCATTGGCCTTATTCAAGTCATCTCCATTCATTGAGAGCTGAGAAGGGCACGAGTCGACCTTTTCTTCGTATATAGAAGAAATATCTTTGATGTTATCTATCTCAAATTTATCAATATCTTCCCAAGCCTTGGATCCAAGCATCCGAGCCTCATCTGCCATTCTTTCAAGGGGTGACATGTTAATGGTCCTATTCCTACGTCTCATGATCTCTCCTGATATTCGACCATACCGAAACTGAAGTGGCTGAATCGGTTTAGATCCACTTATCTTCTCTTCTGGAGCCACTTTCAAAGTAGTAGAAGGTCCACTCTGATTTTCCTCATCTCCAGGAACTAATATCTCATTGCGTAACGATCCGCTTAAACTAATATCTGCTGTCTCCATTAATGCCCCATCTAAACCAGTATCCCCACTTAACATAGCAACCATCTCGATGAAATGTGGAAACTTAAACGCTAGAAAAACCAAGTAAAAGCCTGCTATACATAGCAAGAAATGTGACAGCTTGAACCTCCTAGAACTATAAACCCCTTTAAAAGATTCACTTTTTACCCTCTTCATTACTACCTCTGCAATCGAAATCACTCGACGTGTTAATTAACAACTCGAATCAGTTCTTCACACTGAAAATGGCGTATCTAAAATGTAGCCGATTTCATCGAACAACTTCATCCAAAGAATAAAAGGAGATTTAAAACCTGAAAATCTGGCAAAGAAAAGGATCCAACGCCCACAGTGATAGCATAAGCTTGGCTCGATCTGAAGATCAATAGACTCCACGGATTCCAATCAAATCAACCCAAATGTCTCATTTTAACACGAGTCCTTCTTTTGGCAGTAAGAGGCTAGGAGCAACATAGCTGCTAACTCAAAACCCGCAGAGCAAATCTAAACCTGATTTAGCGGTTTTTTTTTCTTCAATCTAGGGCTAGAACTCTAGAAGCGAACAAAACAGAGACGCAAAACTGCTCAGGAGATCTAGGAGGAATCAAAATGAACCATTTTCATTTTTCGCTTTAAAATTCAAAAAGCCATTAAGACTTCTCTATCTTCTTATCTAACATTAATGAGCTTAATTTTAGTAAATCTCAGTTTACATGTTAAACGATCTCAAAGGGTTTAATACAGTAAAACATTGGGTTAATACAGTAAAATCTTTCTTTCTTCTTTTTTTTATCCAAAATCTTATAAATATTTATCAAAGCCAAAAATATGGCGAGCTAATCTTTCAACACTTTGAACCAAAAAAATTGTTCATTTTTTTTTAACTTCAAAAAAATTGATCATTTAGACCATTAGATTACTATAAATGTATAGAACGGTCATTTAGACCATTAGATTACAATTTCTTCTATTTTTTTATACATTGATAACACACTGTCATAACACAGTTTTTTAGATTGCTATAAGAAATGAGTTCGTAATATTAGCATTGGAAATCTACTTAAATAACTCATTTTATTTTATAAACTATTTAAATAGCTTACTTTTTTTAAAATTATTTATATAACCCAATTTTTTTTTAACCTGTTTTAATTACCAAAATATCCTTTATCTAATAAAAATGAAAAATTATAATTTTACATATTCTTTTGGAAAAAGTGAATAATCTTAACCAACTATAGATAATATTCTAAATATTCAAAAGAAATATTTTTACCTTTTAAAGGTTTAAATATTGATAAGAAATTGTCTTACTTGTCAACAATTTCAAAATCATGGTAAAAAAACACAGAAAATCTTAGTTTTATCAATCATGATTCATTGTCTATGGATATCCAAGTAACAACATAACCAAACAATTTGTATTAGGGTTGCGATATTGAAATTCTTCAGTTTGGTAGACTTCTTGCAAGTCTACCAGATTTTTGGCAGATTTCATGCAAGTCTACCAGATTTTGGCAGACTTCCTGCAAGTCTGTCAGATTTTTGACAGACTTCCTGCAAGATTGCCAGATTTTTGGCAGATTTCCTGCAACTTTGCCATACTTTTGCCAGACTTCCTGCAAGTCTGAAATTTTTTTTTGCGGACCAATTACATATACTTTTGGCAGACTTCCTGCAAGTCTGAAATTTTTTTGCGGACCAATTACATATACTTTTGGCAGACTTCCTGCAAGTCTGAATTTTTTTTTTGCAGACCAATTACGTATCAAACACAGATCGATCGGTTGCTTTGCTGAAACTTTTAAGTATTTTCAGTTTACTCATTCTCTGTTATTTTCTCAACCTCTTTCTAGATGTATGATCACCGATCATCTTAAAACAATCTTTGATTTTAAACTTGATGTTCACTAATACTTAATCATTTAGTTTCTTAAACATTATTTACTATCGATTTTCATTACAATTAATGAGATTTATATACAAGAAAATAGTAATTGGTGTGAGTGAGACTTGGAGAAAAACGTAACACTTCCAGAGAGGTACAGACCGATCGATCTGTATAGGGACCACCGATCAATCTGTACCACTCTGGAAGTGTTACGTTTTCCAGAAACATACAGATCGATTAACCTATATAGGGATCGATCGATCCAGACATTTCTGGAAAGCGTAACATTTCTAGAGTGGTACAAACCGATCGGTCTCTGTACAGATCGATCGGTCTGTACCTCTCTTGAAGTGTTACGTTTTCTAGAGATGTCCAGATTGATCGATCTATGTAAAGACCGATCGATCTGTACAATTCACGAAATATTTTGATCCAAATTCAATTAGGACCGATCATTCAGTATAAAAGGGATTGTTGACTCAGTACTTAATGAAAAACTTCATGGTTATTATACAATCAAAAAGAAAAACTTAAATCATATGAAATCTAAACTGATTCTCCAGCAGATTAATCAATCACCTTCAATTGTAACATAACCTAGAATTGAATATTAAACAAACATGAGTATTTGAATCCCGAGAAACTATGAAGAAGAAAATATAGAAAATTATTTTCTTACATGAACAAAACAATTAAAGAATGCAGGGCAAATTAAGTATTTTATAAAAAGTAGGTTATCTAAGTAATTGAAAAAAAGTAGGATATCCTACTAATTTATAAAAAAAGTGGGTTATATTAGTCTATTTTTTCTAGTTAATTATATAATAGCATTTAAATAACACAAAGACAAATTTTTACTAACCCGAAAACTAAAATCACTTATCTTTCAAAAGAGGTATAGAACGGTAGAACCAACAAAAAAATTCTTGCAAGCTAACTATTAAACACTTTGAATCTTATTTTCGGTTTCATCTACACTTTTGTTATTTATAGTCAACTATGTATTAATAGAAATGTAAACTTAGTAATTTCATATTCTCTCAACTAATAGGATGGTAAATCAAAATTGTAATTGGTTAACCAATCTGTTTGTTTTTTAGTCCACAATATGATTCACGAGATCTAATCTATAACGCAAATTCGAGAAACCACACAAAGAACCAAAAAGAAAAAAACAAACAAACAATAAAATAACTAATAACACGCACCTAAAACATTGATAGCAAAACTGTCCATCAATTAATGTCGAATGATGATTGTCCATCTGTTAAAAGAAGGAAGATTGGGTAAGGATTCTTTTAAGGGTTTGGAGAACAAAAAAGTATATTGTGAAGAAAGATAGTTGTCGAGTACAGTATATTGCTTAATGTCTTGTGCCAAAAAGCGGATCCATTCTTTGAAGGACCTGCCCCTCTATTTATAGACCATAGAGACGGTTACATATATATTGGATAAAAAAAAATATACAAATTTCTAGATAAGATCGTATCTAGAGGATTCTTGCTAGATTTTCCGAAATTTTCCATTTCGGAATAGGAAAATTTCCATTTCTTTGTTTGCTGACATGTCATCTGACTTCCTTCAGATTTTAACGCGCTTCCGAGATGGAAATTGTCTAAGTTAAGACTTCGATAAATATGTCGAATTCGAAACTTAGAATTTGGCCCATTGTTTTCATGGACCGAATTAGGATCTCGGATCCACCTCCAACAGATGCAAACAAAAAGAATCCGACAAGACAAGAAAAAAAGAATCTCTTGCTTTTGGGCAATAAACCGGCCAACGCTAGCATTACCGAAAAATAACTCTGAAAATAATTTTTCTCTCTAAAAACTGAAAAAGAAAAAAGATAAAAAAAAATGAGTTTCTTTGTGGAAGCAAATTAATTCAGATCTTAGTTTCGTGAGTTAATCTTTTCTTCTGAAACACAATCCCTTCTATAGATCTACTTCATCTTTAGATTTCTTGGCTCTTAGTCCTCTCATCACTTCTTTAAGCTTTGCTTTGGTAAGAGAAGAGTCTACAAACATGGTCAAGCAAGATATCAGTGGAAGGATGAAAATGTTTGATTCAAGTGACGCAAAAAGAACCACCGCCATGGAGTTTGCTAGAGGACAGGAGGAGAGCCACGCCTAAAGTCTCTCTGATTTACTCTCTAGGATTGATTCGTTGTCAGGGATCTTGTAGTGGATAAAAAAATTCAGTCCAACTCAAACACAGTTCAACTCCATCATAAAAAACCAAGTAAAAGAAATCCAGAAAAAAAAATTCTGCAGATTTTGTGTTACCTAGAAAACACTCATCATATTTTGGATTATCCAGAAAAAACCTATTAGAGTTTAGGTTATCCGTGGGTACCCGAATATGATTATATTATTAAAATAATTAGTTTTGTTTAACTCTGGCGTTCCTATCCTCGGGTCGGATTCGGGTCGGGTCTTTTTGGGTCCGGTTCTTTCGGGTCTAGAATATTTATACTCATATAGGATCCATTACTATTTCGGTTCGGTTTTGGGTCGGTTCTATTCGGGTTCGGGTCTGGTCGGGTCCAAATTTAAAAAACCTGAAACTTACCCGAATACCCAAATAACCGAGGAATATCCCAAAAAATACTAAAAATACTAAAACAAATACCTAAAAATATCTTTAAAATACCTAAAATTAGCAAAAAAGTATTTTTTAAACACCTAAGTATTCAAAAATATGTGAAAATATCTAAAATTACCAAAAAAATACTTATAGAATACTCTAAAATTACTTAAGAAAAACTATAAAATCGGGTCTTTGGGTACCCATTCGGTTTTTGGTTCGGGTCCTAAATTTTTGTACCCGTTCGGGTATTTAGGCATTTCGGGTTCAGGTTCAGGTCTTTTTTTTCGGGTCGGGTCCAGTTTCGATTCTTGGGGTCCGGTTTTTATGTCCAGCCGTTTTGTTTATTAAATTATGAAAGTAAAGTTATTTATTTATTAGTATGGAAAGTAAAATTATCACTAAGCAATAAAATATTTATTTTGAAATAACATATGAAATTTTCGAAATTATATTCATTTGGATATTTATTATTGAATAAAAAATTTAAACCATGATTTAAATCATAACGAGTTACAATAAAATTTCTTAGCTCAAATCATTGCATAATAAATCAACATAAATTTTTTCTTAAATTTGCTTGACAAAATTGTTTACTTAAAATTTTTTTGTTAAGCCCAGTGGGTAAAACCTATTTAAGACGGTAAAGATATGAGTACTCATCTGTTCTAAGTCCCTTTTGTAAGGTTTTTTTTTGTCAACGGCAATATATTAATAAACCTCAAAGGGAAATAGAGTTACATCAGTAAACCATTCGCGACCTCTCTAATATGATGAGCGAGAAAATCAACCCTATGATTTAAAAATCTAGGAATTAAAGAGACTGAGATAAAACTAAACAAAGAGCTTAACCTGAGAAATTCCTCCTGCTAGGGAAAGAAAGCTGGCCACTCCTCTGGTTGGTGAATGATCTTCAGCAAAGTCTCAATGTCCGTCGAGAACTCCACTTCTGATATATGGAGAGCCAGAAGAGACTCCATAGCCCAGAGTAAAGCTTTGAATTCCGAATGAAGGGCAGACAAACTTTGATGAATTCCCCGAGCACCCATGTATGTACCGTCTACTGAATCTTGGAAGTAGAACCAACCCACAACGGATTTGAAGTTTGTACTTTTCCAAGAACCATCCACGAAGCAACTGTAGCATGTGAAGCTCAGATCTGTTGTAGAGGGGATAGCTGATGATGATTGTTTAAGGGAAGAACTGACCGCGAAAGGTTGTCTAGAAACCGAAAGTTCACTTCTAGCGGAAACCCATTCTTTGTAGTCAGCTTCCGCTTGAAGAATAATATTGCGACGGTCAATGGGTGAGACAGAAAAGCAATGATCATTTCTAGCTTTCCAAATATGCCATATAATCCAAGGAAAAACCTTAAGATCTACTTTATCTTGGATACGCCAGAACAAATATTCTAAGTTTTACCAAATAGAATTCCTTGGAAAAACATCAACTGCAGACGGAATACAGGATAGTGCCCAAGCTTGAAGAGCTAGATGACATTCAAAAAGGACATGATTAATGGATTCAGTCTCTGCCCCCACAACAGGAACAACAGACATCACATTTGATCCCGCGGTGATTTAGATTCTACTTAACCACAGTACATCCTGAGACCGCTTGCCACATAAAGTGTTTAATCTTACTAGGACAATCTGTTTTCCAAATTTTGGCTTGTAATGCCTGAAAATTTGGCCCAAATTGGCCAACCTCTAATAGTGAGTTAGGTTCTTCCGTTTGATATCCAAATTTAACTGAATATCAGCCAGTCTTTGTGTAATACCAACCCCAGTAATCTGGTCTTTATCGTCTAGGGATGGGAATTCCCAAGATGAGCATAACATCACTAGGATCAAAATGTTGTCGAAGAATAATCTCCATGCATGTCCCAGATTGGTGATTAGTAAATTGATCAACCGTGAGATCTGGATACAACATCGGCTCAAAGTTATTTGCTGGACGGGGGAAAACATCTGGGATCCATGAATCTCGCCATACGCTAGTTGTTTTCCCATCACCAATTTTCCTAATAATTCCTTTACTAACCAAAGACTTAGCAGAGGAGATGTTTCTCCATCCGTATGACAGATTAGCTGTCGACTTTGAAGTTAAAGATATTGATCCTTATAGACACCGATGTTTTCAGGAAGACCTAGATACGAGCCCATCCCACCTAACTGGTTAATCCCTAGGATGTGGTGTAGCTCGGGTTTATTTGTGTCAGGTATTGCGTGTCCAAATTGAATTGATGATTTATCAAAATTTATTTGTTGACCTGAAAGCATTTCATATTCTTTTAGGACTTTGAGAATTTGAGAAGTCTCTTCTTTAGTAGCTTTACAAAAGAATAAACTATCATCAACAAACAGAAGATGTGAAATTGATGGGCTCTCTTTTGCAATACATATACCCGTGATCAACTTATTTTGTTCTGCTCTTTTAAGTTTGGAAATTAAAACTTCCGTGCATTGCATGAAAATATAGGGAGACAGGGGATCTCGCTGTCTTAGTCCACGGTTCAGGATTATCCTACCACCGGGTATCCCATTTATTAGTATTGAATATTCAACAGTAGTTATACAGTGCATGATACATCGAATCCAGTTGTCATTAAACCCTAACTTATGTAAAAGACTTTTGACAAAATTCCATTCGACTCTGTCATAAGCTTTATTCATATCAGTTTTAATGGCCATGAATTTTCCTTTAACCGCTTTATTGGTACGAAGAGCATGGAACATTTCCTGAGCTATAAGAACATTATCAAAAATGAGTCTACCAGCTACAAAGGCTGATTGTGTCTCAGAGATGAGCTGAGGAAAAACTCTTTTAAGTCTAAGACACAACATTTTGGAAATAATTTTGTAACTAACGTTACATAAGCTAATCGGTCGGAATTCCATCATCTTTGTTGGTCTGGAAATCTTAAGAATAAGACAGATATTTATCATATTCAGACCTTTATCAAAGGAACCTGTGAGTAAAAGTCATTAACTAAACTAATCACATCGTCCTTAATAATCTCCCAAGAATTTTGGAAGAATAAGGCTGTCATACCATCTGGTCCTGGGGTTTTCCCAGGATCCATCATAAAAAGAGCTTTCTTGATTTCTTCTTCTGTAGCTCTTTGCATAAGGAATTGATTATCCAAATCCGATATTTTGGTTTCAATCTGTTCCAATTCGATATTATTATTACCATTGCTAGTAAAAAGCTGGGAAAAATACTGTGTAGCTTCATCTAGGATCTCCTCATTTTTGGAAACCCATTTACCAGCATGGTTCATTAATCCAATTATTCTATTCCTTGCTCTTCGTTGTTTTGTTTGAGCGTGGAAAATTTTTGTGTTTTCATCACCCTCATGCAACCATTTATTTCGACTTCTTTATTTCCAATAGGCCTCTTCCTCACCATAAGCTTGTTTAAGGTTTGATTTGGCTTTACTAATTTCCGCTGTATTATTGGAATTACAATTTTGTAAGTCTTCAATAATTTTCTGTAAATCCAACATTTTCTGTCGACCTGAAGGTACTTGTGTGTGTCTCCAGTGCGAAATCTCCCGATAACAACTTTTAAGTTTGCCTCTAAAGTAGATTCATCGACGACATGGTAATCTTTTCCAGCTTTTTTCGATAATTTCCTTAAAGCCGACTTTTCCAATCCATCTTTTGTCAAAAATGAATTGCTTGTTAGGTCGAAAAACCTGATCATCAAATCTCCCTAAAATTGGTCTATGGTCTGAACCTATCATTTCGAGGTACTCGACATTAGAGTTAGGGAAAGTATCGTGCCTATCATTGTTTCCATAAGCTTTGTCAAGAGTACAACTTATTATACCGTTGTTTCTTACACCTCGCCAAGACCATGGATTCCCAATTTTTGGGAAATCAACCAGACCACAGTCTCTGATCATCTGATTGAAGGATAAGAAGGAGTTTGCATTTCTCAATGATCCTCCTAGTTTTTCATGATTTCCAGTTAATTCATTAAAATCTCCTATGATTAACCACAGAGAATTCCAAGAGATCCCCATCCTAGTGAGTCTTTCCCATACATAGTCTCTTTTGTTTTGGTTTGGTTCTCCATAAATAAAAGTAATATCAATGTTGATTCCTTTGAAGTCGAAGGAAATATCGATCATATTCTTATCTTTGTGATTTATAGTCACATTATATATATCTGAATAGAATAGAGCCAAACCACCACTTGAACCAATTGGTTCTACTGTGATTAACATGTTATAACCCAAATGAGAGAGAATTTTTTCCATAAAAAATTATTATTTTTGGTTTCTAAAAGAAATAAAAAATCTGGTTTAAATATTTTCCAGATGTCTCTAAGATAATGAATTGAAATCTTATTGCCAATACCTTGCCAATTCCAACAAAGAGTTTGTAACATTAAAAATAAAATTAAGAGATAGTTGGGCCTTTCCTAATCTTTTTAGTTGTCCTTTTCATCACCTCAGAATGCTGTGGCGTTTTCTTAGGAGACATCGCCGCAATGGTCATCATCTTCTTACAGCTGACACCACGAAGAGGTGTAGCAGGTCTAGAAGGTCTGCTTGGACCCGGAGGAGGTTTCGAGAGCATCACCTCTTTGCATTGTTGGACCTTGGCTGCAAATTCTGCATGAATTTTGGCCCTATCATCTTATGAGATATTATAAGTGCTAATTGCTGCTGCTTCAAAGGCGAGAGCATCCAAAGTATCCTCAGGAATGTGTGCAATTTCAAAAGCTTGCATCATGACATCCTCTTGAACAACAGTTCCTTCAGCAGATACTATCAAGGCTGCAGCAAGAGGATCTGCGGCATCTGTAATGAGATCCTGACCATCACTATGCTCGGACAGTGGTATCGGATTTGTGCTAGTGTCTGCTGCCTTGTTAAGGTTCAGATTCATCTCTTCATCAATGTGTGCCATTGTCTCTTCATTCTGGAAGAGGGGACGTCGTACCTTCTTAGAGGATAGCGCTCGAGTAGTAGAACTCTCTCCAGTAACCCACTCGGACCTGAGGGGTGTAGAGTTAAAAGAGTTCTTATTAATTAGATCAAGAATAACATATAAGTGACCAAAGATTAACATATAGGATAATAACCTTTTAGGTCGTGGCATATTGAATCCCCGAGCCTTCTTTGAGTTCTCTTTTGAACCTGGCTGTGAGTGAGGCTTCACATTTGAAGAAGCATGGTACTTTCCTCTCATAACTGCACCCTTATAGCTCAAGTTCTGAGCTTGTTTTGGATGCTTTCCTTTGTTATTTT
Source organism: Lepidium africanum (assembly GCA_900406405.1). Classification (NCBI taxonomy): domain Eukaryota; kingdom Viridiplantae; phylum Streptophyta; class Magnoliopsida; order Brassicales; family Brassicaceae; genus Lepidium; species Lepidium africanum. Next base: position 22,054 of record OVAX01000912.1, on the reverse strand, counting down.
TATGCAGGTCTTGGACCTCTTTCTTGGCTTTATAGCAGCGGGTTTTGTCATGTGTTAAACGATAGCAGAGATTGCAATAACCTTCCAATCGTTTATAATCAAACATCAACTGTGACTCTTGTCCTTCTTCTATTTCAAGAGAAGAAGAGAAAATTAGAGGCTTTGAACAAGGGAATTCAATAAGAACTTTACCTTTGAGAGCCTCAATCTGGAGAACAGTTCCAGAGATTCTCCTACTAATCGATAAACCTCTTCGACCCTATACTCGAAAGGTATCCCAATTATTTTGGTCCAGAAGCTGATCACACTTGGATAGTTTGCATCTGCCAAAGGTTTCCAAGGGGCATAAGAGACCATCCAACCATCAAAGTTGGAAGATCTGTAACGCAGAACTCCCGCGAGATCATCTTCTTTCTGGAATTCAAATTGGAAGCGACCATTTCCCAAGTTGAGACCAGCTACACGGCCTTCCAGGTTCCAAAATCTCGGTATTTTAAAAACAAATGTGTCAACATCCTAAATAATGGGATTCAAACACCTTCCCAATAAGACTTTGGAGCAACGTGCCAAGAGAGCAGAATTGTCAATTCTTGGTATCTTGATTTTCAATCGCCTAAGTCAAGATTTGGAGTCAGCATGCTTCTTAGCTAGGTTTAGTTGAGACATGATCTCAGAAACAACCCAAAAAAGATAAAAGCAGGGAGATATTAGAAACGTGTATAAGTTTTCGGTGCAAAGAAAACAAAGTTTGTGATTGACGTTTAGAGGTTTGCTAAGATATATATAAGGTTGATATCCTAGCAGTGGAAATATTCTATGATTAAATGAGAGTTTCTTTTTCGCATAAAATATTAATAAAGCAAATAACTCATTCTTAAATATGAAAATCAAGACGAATATACTCTACTTTAAAGATGGAAAAGAGTAATTAAAGTTCATCAAGATTTTCCAACATTCTTAACATTCTTCCTTTATCTGATGTATTTTATATAGACAAGATCTTGTAGGTAGAGAGCTGCAAGTATACATTAAATACGAGATACTCCCAAAAAGTAGGGATGATATTCTCGTTCCATAGTATTTTAAGCAAGTGAGATTACTTTTAAAAAAATCAAGGCAGTAATGAGGAAATAGAATAAAATTCCATAATTCAGCATCCAAATTAGAAATATGCGAGATTCTTGTTTTAACTCTAAAATCCAAAAGTGATCTGTGTAGTATTTTAATCTTTAACGTGCACAGAGAGGAATAATTTAAAAGGATGCAGAGAGAAATAAAATTTTCCTTTTCCTTTAAAAAATCCATAAGATGATTAGGTTGTACCTTATAGCCAAATCTGGTGATTTGGACTTGAATTTCATAAGATCCTTTTATGATTCCCAGGATTGAGAATGTAACTACTTGATCATCTACAAAATACAAGTTTAGAGACAAAGTTAAACTAATTTGGTTAACTTTTATCAAATAAATATGGGTAATTAGCAGGTTCCATAGGCTGATTACTAAAGGGAACTCGAGATAACTAAGAACAAAACTAAGCAACATGTTGTTGGCACAAGTCGTATTCCTCTTATTAACATTTAGTAGAATTTCTACCAAAAAAGTGGGAGAAAACTTAAACATGTTTATTGGTACACTCTGGAACCATTTACGTGACATATAACTAAAAACAAAGTTATTTTTCACATCACAGATCGAGATTGAATTTAACTTATTGTGAATGAGAAAGATCCATTCTACGATGCACATGTTGTTATAGTGTAGATACCCACAAATATTTATTATAGCAAATTGCTCGAGAGGGTAAGGTTCTAGGAAACAATAATCGAAGGGAGCAAATTCAGTGTTAACTACAAGCCTTCTCTCTCGATTGACATAATCAATACGGGAAGAAACAAAACATCTTACATAGAAGCCTTCCTGAAGAACATAAGTGTTCTAGAAAATCAAAAAATTCAAGTAACGTGGGAAATAGATTTTCAATGAATTATGAGACTCTGTTCTATATTGGAGTCGACTAGGTGATAAATATGGGATTAGTAATGTCAAAACCATATGTATAATCATAATGAGTCTAGTTACCGTTGACATTTGAGATTTAGGTAACGATATTGTACCTTGAATCTTCCTTAGCTTTTGAGGGTGGGAGCCTTCATAGATTTTGAAACGCTTCCTTCGAATTAACGTAGATAACCTATGAGGCAGATCCAGGCTTGAATTGGTGAAATCGAATTCAGCTAGATAAAGGCTTTCAACGGAAGTAATCGTAAATCGGTTTCCAGAGGGGATTCAAAATCTGATTTGCGGAACTAATGTCACCGCAAATCTGGATTTCAATCCTCCTCACTAAATAATTATTCATGGATTTTCCGATAAGGGCAATATCATAATAGCATCTTACATAAAGGAACCATCGGGAGCCCAGAAGATGAAGAAGAGAAAGAAAGGGGAGGAAAGAAGAAGAAGAAATCATACCTGTATATCTTCAAGCTCATGTCGGATCTGAAACAGATCGGAAAAAGCGAGGCCTAATAGATCCGTCGTCGTAAGCAGATCTTGGGTCGCCGGAGATCTCCATGGAAATCTCCCCGCGTGTTTTTCTCTCTCAACCTCGAGTCTAGTTTCAGTCTTTATTTAAGTCCCTTTTTTTAGGTTAAGAAACGAACTTAAAAACCTGTAATCTTTTGGATTTTGAGTATTTATCAAGACTTAAAATCCATTTTAACATCCCTATTCGTTATTGCCTTCTTTTATGTAATTTATTTAGATTTTATTTTGGACAACCATAAACTATATATAGTTAAATAGAAGATCTAGACAGTACATTTTCATTTGAATCTCATCCGAAATAATTTTTTTAAGAAGATTACTGACGAATTCTTCCGCCTAGAATCACATGATTTCTTATATGTTTGTTAGGGATTAGTTTAGATAATATTCTAATAGAATTAGAATTAGTTAGTTTATTCAAGATTTAGTTATACTAGGTAGATACCAGCGATACACCACAGTGTTATCTTAAAATAGTTTTCAAAAATTATCATCCAAGATCTTATTTATCTAAATTTTTGACATAATCCCGAAAATTGTAAGCATCATCTTGTTTTTCACTCTACTCTTATGACCACAAAACCAAAATCTAGCACAATGTTTGGAGCTTTTTAAATAAATAGAATCAGAAACTAATTGGGACTCTGTGAAAGTTTAGGGACCAACTTAGTAAGACTTGGCAAATCTTGGAACTTCTTCAGCTGGATTTCCAATCATTAGAAATCAATTGAAAATATTACATCCCAAGGACATGAACACAAATATTTCACAGCGACTATAAACTATTTTCAGCTCCAAGATGCCTGAATGTCTTGAATTTTTTGGTGTAATAATATCGTTTTATAAAATAGTATTCTATTGTTGTTTGACTTGTGAGACCTTTAGTCATAGCTTCATGCTTGGTTGTCTTCCTACAAAATGTTCTAAACATGTTCTTCAAAGAACTGTCCGTTCTACAACAAGAGAATATTAATTTAATCATTCTGATCATGTTATAATGACTTAATTTACCATTAGAGCTTGAGCATCTTTTCCTGCCTCAGATCACCTTTGCTATTTCAGTTCATTGATTCCTTAATACTCTTTGTTCTTAAGAAATCACAAAAAATACCATAAAGATCATACATAAATCTTAAACACAAAACATTTAAATCTTATAATGAAATGAAATTTGGTAAGTAAGTCTATCTTTGAATTTTCCACGATACTTTGCTCCAACATGCACCTATATAAAGAGATATCAACTCTTTGCAGAAGATTCAATTTCATTTGTAGTTGTGCTTCCATGGCCTTTCTTCAGCTTGCATGGCAGTTGAGGCTATTGTCGTCATGCCTTCGTGCAACTGATTTGAATCACTTTCTTATTTCATCACTCTGTTAATAAACAACCTAAATAATGATCCCATACAACTCAGCTCCACTTCCTTTGTCAATAACATGTTCTCAAAATTGAGAAAAAAATGCCTTTGGTAGCTTTTCATTATAGTTTTGTTCTCTTGCGATTCTGGTAAATACCTTTTCCGATTAACCTAGGTCCAAGAATCCATCAATATGAGCTAAATGAAAAAGACCCAAAATCAATTTCATCACAGATTTTTACTTTTGTCCTCGATGTGATTGAATAAACCCAATACATCCAAGAAAGGTTCAAAAAGCTCGTCCAAAAAATCATGAAACTTATTCGTCTTAGTTGGATGAGTCATCAAGAACGTAGAGAATTGAAGGACATATCTAACGACATGACTATCCTTGATATTCTCTGTAAGAACTTTATGTGTGAGCTTCAGAAGAAATTCAGCAGTTGAAAACCACAAGTCTTAATTGTCATTGGACATCTCATTTTTTGATGAAAATAACAAGCCCACACAATCAACAAAAAAACCATAAACTTCAAAAAGACCACTACCTCCAAAGACAAGGACTTGTCCAATGTAGATATAAAAAATTATGTGATAAACCCGACAACCTTTAGAAGGTTTCTTGGCAATTTTATAGAGATGTGCATGATGACTGCTTCAAGCTGAACTTAAAGATCTCCCAACACTTGAAGTCCAAACATAATTAAGAATCTAAATCACCTTTAATTACTTAAAAATTCTTTTCTGACGAAATTAACAGTGACTGGATCCAATCGTTGAGAGAGATAATCAACTGTTGATAATCAAAAGACTGCAGATAGAAAATAGAGCTCACCTTAGATGAAGAATGAAAATTACCAGAAAATGGAGTAATAATCCTCTTGTTTGCTCTTTCTCGCCGAGCTATCGCTACGCCACGAACAACGTGTGCAAAATGTAACAAGACCTAAACACTTACTTCGTTAATCATGAGAATAAAAATTATTCTTTTTTAATTCAAACTTTTAAAAGAAAGAGATAAGAAAAAAAAAACTTAGAGAATAACACGAACATGATTACTAAACTCCATGAAAACTTAGACATCATACCTGATGACTTTAGAAAATGTCATTTAAATGAAGGAGTGGAAGAGAGAATAATTAAATAATGAAGATGAGGAAGAAGCTGAAAAGATTGTAGAAGCCCAAGCAATTGTGATCCTTCAACAAAAGAAAATAAGTTGAAGCGATTGTAGAAGTCGAAGCAATCGCATGTGGTAAAACTGGAGAGATGGTTTGTTTTGAATCGATTCTTCTACTCTTTTTTAGATGACCTGTATTAATATAATGATTTTATTGACCAGTTAAAGGAGATGAAGAAAGCATAAAAAATTCGAAAGAGAAACAGAAGAGTCTATCTGGAGAGATTTGTTGTAATAATTTTGTAATCTTATTGGTTGGGTAAAGCTGATGTGTTAATTATATTGGTTGATTAGAGAACTCTAAATTGATGATGTGGCTTCACCTATGGAGAAAACCAAACCCTTCTTTTTTATATATAACTAATTAGATTCTCTTATGTGTATATATACTCTTTCTTGGTTATTGAATGAAATTAAGCTCATTAAACATAAAATCCACATGGTATCAGAGCGGTTTCAATCAAAATCTTTTATACTATAATTTTTATTTCTCGTGTTTTTCGATTTCAAGAGAAGTGATAGTTTCATCTTCAATTTCATGATTGTATCACCATGGGAGATCCATCGACTGTGTCTGATGTGAAATCAATGGAGCTTTCAATGATCTCACCATATCAGCTCTCCGCTTCCGATAATCTTGGTGCGATTATCACTTCTGTAATCTTAAAGGGAGACAATTACAATGAATGGTCTACAAAATTGCTTAATGCTCATCAAGCTAAAAGAAAACAAGGTTTTATCAATGGTACTTTAAAGAAACCAAGCATGGATGATCCTGATTATGAAAATTGGTTAGCTGTGAATTCAATGCTTGTTGGTTGGATTAGATCTTCGATTGAGCCTAGGGTTAGATCAATAGTCACAAATATTACAGAAGTGAATCAATTGTGGTTAGAGTTGATAAAGAGATTCTCTGTTGAAATCAAGTTTGAATTCATCAGATTAAGGCTCAATTGGCTACCTGTAAGCAAGAAGGTTAGAGTGTGTTGGATTACTTTGGAAAATTGTCTGCTCTTTGGGAAGAACTACAAAATTATCAACCTGTTCTTGCATTTACATGTTCCACTACTACAGATTTTGCTAAAATTGCTAATGATGAAAAGATTCATCAATTTTGTAATGGGGTTGGATATTTCACGTTTTGGAAGTTTGTGCATCTCTATCATTAGTACAGATCCTTTACCTGACTTAGGAGAGATATATGATAAGATCATTAGAGAAGAGTAACATTTGGAATTAGCTCAAACACGTGAAGAACAACAAAGTGCAGTTGGCTTTACAACTCGTATGGATAATGCACAACTTCACTCAACATGACGTGATGACTCTATTCTTCATGATAAGAACATTTTGTTTGATCATTGTGGTTGTTCTGGCCACGAAAAGAAAGATTGCTGGTAGATAGTAAGATTTCTAAATTGGTGGACTAAGAAAAATTAGAAAGGAAGAGGCAAAGATGGAAGAAATAGCAACCGAGGAGGGAAATGTTGTAGTGGTCGTGGCAATTAGGTTTTAGCTGCACATGCCACCAGTTCAAATGCTTTTTCTTTCCCTGATTTTACTCCAGAACAGTGGAATCTTCTTACAGAGATGATTCAAGACAAATCGCATTCCACTTCTGCTCCTCCTAGCACAAGTGACAAGCTCTCTGGTAAGCCAGACTTTGGAGATATGATATTAGATACTGGTGCGTCACATCATATGACTGGCACTCTCTCTTTTTTTAACCAATTCCACCTTGTCGAGTTGGATTTGCAAATGGAAGTAAAACAATGGCTCTACAAACAAAATCATTCCAGCTCACAGATTCTATTACATTACACAATGTGTTGTTTGTGCATGCATTAAACTGCAACCTAATTTATGTTGCCAAGTTGTTAAAATAAGTTGGTTGTTTTGCTATTTTTACTGACACAGTGGGTCTCTTGCATGACCGTTTTTTCGAAGAGGTGAAGAGCATAATGAGATTTATTACTTGACTGTTATGGTTTTTGCTCAATGTTATCAAGTTGTTAGCTCAGATAATCACGTTTTATGGCACAAGAGATTTGGGCACCCTTCTTTTTCTGCTCTTTCAAGTACAAACTTGTTTTCTATATCTTTTGGTTTTGATACAACTTCATGTGATGTATGTTTCAAGACCAAACAAACTAGAGAAAGTGTAATACAAGTCCAAATAAAACTACAAAGTGTTTCTCCTTAATACATGTCGACGTTTGGGGTTCATATCGTGTCAAGTCTACATATGGTTCAGCTTATTTTTTGACAATAATTTATGATTTTTCTAGAGCAATTTGGACATATTTACTACTCAAAAAAATTTGAGGTTTAAACTGTTTTAAAACAATTCATTACTTATGCTACAAAACAGTTTGGGAATTAAGTTCAAGTGATTAAAAGTGATAATGGCACAAAATTTACATGTCTCTCGTCTTATTTTCGAGATCAATGGATTGTTCATCAAACATCTTGTGTCAGAACTCCTCAACAAAACGGCCACGTTGAAGGTAAACACCAACATATATCAAATGTTGCATGTGCTCTTCTTTTTTGGTCGTCTCTACCTACACTATTTTGGGGTGAAACAATCTTGACCGCTACTTATCTCATTAATAGAACACCATCTGCTTTACTCAAAGGAAAGTCACCATATGAAATTCTTCATGGTAAAAACCAGATTTCTCACAGTTAAAGGTATTTGGTTTTACTTGTTATTCTCATCATAGAGATAGATCTAAAGACAAATTCAGTCAGAGAAGTGGATTTGTGTCTTCACTATCCTTTTGGTCAAAAGGTTAGAAAGTCTACGACATTGAAACAAAAGAAATCTTCATTTCTCGTGATGTAGTCTTCAGGGAAAATGTTTTTCTTTTTTTAGAAAATAAATATGTTGGTTCTCCTGACACAAATCAGAATCTTGTCTCACTAGATGTTGATTGGCTTCCTAATTTTGAAACAACACAAGCCAGTCATGACGTAAGGGGGAGTTCATTCACTCCAAAATCTTCTCGGGACTCTGTTTTGCCAAGTACAGATCGGACAACTACTTCGTCAACAGAACATGCTAAATCGAGTACATCAACTATGCCAGCTGATACAACCGCAACGTATGATCCCATTTCACGAGACATGAATGCTAATTCAGTCTACAATAATGTACAATTTGTTGCTTTCGGTCAGGAACAACTAGGAAGAGGATAGAGAACTAAGACTCCATTTACTCGTCTTCAAGATTTTGTTACATACAATACTACAGTTGAACCTCACGCTCTTCTCACCTTTTCTTCATTCTCCTATACGCTCTCAGGTACTTCCTCTTATCCTCTTACTCATTTTATATTCGATGAACACTTCTCCTCTCTGCATCGTGTGTATTTGACAGCTATTACCACAACTGTTGAACCTAAACAATTTGACAAAGCAATGAAACACAAAGTATGGCGTGGATCTATAACTAAAGAGGTTGAATCTCTTGAGGATCAACACTTGAAATATTTGTGATTTACCATCAAATAAAGAGGTTATAGGTAGTCAATGGGTTTTCTGGATCAAATATAATTCTGATGGAACGATTGAGAGATAGAAAGCTCGATTAGTTGTTTAAGGTAATAATCAAGTTGAAGGAGAAGATTATGGGGAAACTTTTGCACCAGTTGTGAAACTTACTATTGTTCATGCTCTATTACGTATTGTGGCTGCAAATAATTGGGAAGTTCATCAAATGGACGTTAATAATACATTTTTACATGGTGATTTAGAGGAGGAAATTTATATGAAGTTACCTCTGGATTTTAGACATACTCATCCCGGGAAAGTTTGTCGTTTACGTAAGTCACTTTATGGTCTTAAACAAGCTTCTTTTAGTTGGTTTAAAAAGTTATCAGATGCTCTTCTTAAGTTTGGTTTTATGCAAGCTTATGAAGATTACTCATTTTTCTCTTACACTCGCAACAACATAGAGCTCAGAGTATTGGTTTATGTTGATGATCTTGTGATATGCGGCAATGATCCTTACATGGTCTAAAAATTTAAGGATTACTTAAGTCGATGTTTCTCCATGAAGGATCTTGGTCGTTTAAAGTATTTTTGGGAATTGAAGTTAGTCGAGGTCTCGAAGGATTGTTTCTGTCTTAGCGAAAATATGCATTAGACATTATCGAAGAAATCGGTAATCTTGGTGCCAAACCAGTTGTTACTCCGCTCAAAACTATTCATCACCTTGTTGAGATTGATAGTCCGCTCATGGAAGATCCAACTCCTTACTGTCATTTGTTAGGGCGTTTACTTTATCTCTTAAATACTCGACAATAATTATGCTATTCTGTCCATATTTTATTGCAGTTTATGCAGTCACCAAAACAGACACATTGGGATGCAGCTATACGAGTTGTTTGTTATCTAAAATGCTTTCCCGAACAAGAAATTTTATTACGTGCTGATAAAGATTTAACTCGTATAGTTTATTGTGACTCCGACTATGCAGCTTGTACTCTTACACGTAGATCCTTGAGTGCTTTTATTGTTTTTCTTGGCAGTTCTCCAATTGCTTGGAAGACAAAGAAGCAAAGTATTGTTTCCCATTCTTCGGCAGAAGCTAAATATCGTGCTATGTCCACTGCATTATGAGAGATCAAATGGTTAAGGCAATTACTTGAAGAACTTGGTATTCAACAAACCTCGCATACTCGTTTATTTTGTGATAGTATAGCTGCAATTTATATTGCAGCTAATCCACTGTTTCATGAACGAAGTAAGCATATCGAAAAGGATTGCCATACTGTTCGAGATGCAGTCCAAGAGGGTGTGATTGTCACTGAACACATTGGTAATTCTGAACAGCTAGTTGATATACTTACTAAGGCTCTCAGACGTGTTTCTTTCCACAATCTACTATCTAAGATGGATGTTACAAATCTCCACACTCCATCTTAAAGGGGAGTATTGAGATTAGTTTAGATACTATTCTCACATAATTAGGATTAGTTAGATTTATTCAAGATTTAGTTATATTAATTATTCTCTTATGTATATAAATACTCTTTCTCGGTTATTGAATGAAATTAAGTTCGTTAAATATAAATTCCACAGTTTGCGATTTTTATTTTTATTTCATGATACTTGTGATTTACAACTAGAAATACTTGAGCATGATGCTAGCTACTATTCGACTCCTACGAAGAGTAATTAAAACTTGAACATATGTTATGTTTTGACCAAAATGAATAACATATTATGATAACAATTACAATATAAATAACGAGAATCAATCAAGGTTTAGTAAAACAAGATATCCATATGGTATTTTATCAAAAAAGAAAAATCAATATGGTGTAAACGTATCTACAAATACACCCTTGTAAAATCGGGTATAATATATGTAGAATCAGTGATAATACATATTGATCATTACAGAGATACACATATCTGAATTCTGAATCGATCCTTTTAGATAATAATAAAAAGGTTCGAATCTTTATTTTTGTAAAATAAATAAAGAGAGATAGAGGAACGAGTGCACACAAAAATATTGACCCGATCAATACAAAATACAACTCACAGGAAGATCTTAGTTAGTTTTCGAAGACAGAAAAAGTGCTTCTAACTTCAAGAAGATAGTTCTTAGAGCTAGATCCAGAATTAGAAACCGAAGAAGAAGAAGATGAAGACGAAGCTGAATAAACATGATGATGAGATGATGTCTTCATTATCATTCCACCATTGAAACAATCATCTTTGTTATCTTCTTCTTTGATTGTGTCCAGCTTCTGTTTTGCTGCTCTGTGTCTCCTCATCACTGTCACGAATTGAGGTGGAGCAACTTCTGATACAAACCTTGCTAGACGAGAAGTAGCCATTGGTTTTATTTTCTTTTATCAAAATTTATAACAGAACAGTTTGTAAACAAATGAATGGAATGTTTGCGAGATGTGTTTTGGTTTAGTTTATGATTTGCTTAAGATATGAAACTCATTTATATAGAGATCGAGAGAGATCAATGATTTTGTATGTTAATTAGTATTACCTACGTCAAAGGGCATTTGTTTTTGACGTTTTGTACCGTCATTAGCTTTTCATCTTAAATGCATGGACACGTGTTTTGTACGTCTTAAATTTGTTTCATCCCGAACATTTTTTTTTTTTGTCAATCTAATCCATAGCTTAAAGTCCACCTCAAAATCTTTTTTAAATTACCATAATACAATAGGTAGGAATCAAACCCTGATACCAAGTCATTAGCTGGATCATCATAACTACCAGACTGAGAGCAACTCAACCGTGACCATTTATCTTTTTTTCTCAAAATTTGGAAGCTTTCAACTCATAATTTAATATCAAATTTTTTTTTTGTAAATATCAATGGCTTTTTCTATAGTCCTTTCTAACAAATAGACAGTAAATTAGGTGCGACTAAAGCTACTTAATTACAAATAATATCCTCCATAAACACATAACTGCATAAACAGTATCATCAACGTTTATGATAAACTTGTAAAATTATTTCTCATATATAGGGTTATAAATAATAATTAATAGTTTAAATATGTAACTTCTAAAAAGCTAATATTAATTATCGATTTTTTCTCGATTTAGTGATTACATGCTTAAATAACTCAGAGATTCATAGATTAAAACTATGGATTGAGTTTTATCGATCCAATTGACAAAAAAATAATATAAACAAAAACAGAAATAAATAATAGTTAGAAAGCAATGCAGTTTGTCTAATGGATTTACTATAGACATTATGAATTAATTTGTTCATATATTACCATATGGCTAATTCGCTATGTGGTAATAATGCATTTGCCAATTTATGAAAATGACAGAGATAATGGAGTTAGGAAATTTATTGTAGAAAGGAGATAATGTGCACGCGTCATGTATTCTGTGGAAGACCTGATTTCTATATCACTGTCGGAATCGAAGATAGACAAAATATAGCTTTTTCCGTTGAGTTAACTAGTCCACCAAAATCTAGACGTTTTCGTATGAACATATGCTCTTGTCGTTGTTATAACTTATATGCGATCCTTTTTTTCTGATAACATTAAAGATTTTTTCTAAGGAAGTGGACATTTGGCTCTACGAAATCTGAGAGAACAACTATTATTGGCTAAACATAATTATGTTATTTTGTAGCTTCTTAATAATATCTTCGTAATTATTACCTATAGATAATTGAATTTATTAACCCAGAAACAGATTTTTTCAATTTATGTAAAATTGATAAATATATTTATTGATATATATATATATAATTTATACATAACCATACTTACCTAAAATTAAATATATTTATTAATCGAGAATTTAATTTTTTTTTATCAAGAATCAATTTAAAATAGATATATTTATGAAAGGTCTTAAAACATTACCTAAAGAAGACTATAAATGCTCTGTAAAAAAAAATATAAATATAAATTAATATATAATATAAACTCTCAATTTGTAATTGGGGTTTACTTATCTACTTCATTAGTTGAGTAATAAGTGTGCACACATTTTAGGGCGTATTTTTGTAAGATTAATGAACTTTTTTTTGGTCGGAGTAAGATTAATGAACTTTATTTATACTATATAGGGATATTAATTAATACTTAATTATGATAGCTTTATAGAGCTTTCAAGAAATTATCAAGTGTGCCGAGGATATGTAGCATAGTGGTAGTAGTCACTTTACAAATTTTTAGGCATTGAATTTGATTTCTCCCTAATACAAGAAAAAAAAAAACACAGATTTTAGGATGTAGACTTTAACTATGGATCGAGTCTTGTCGATCCAATCACGAGTAAGGTTGACAAATAATAATAAAAAAGCTATCAAGTGTCATCCATGAATTTAATTTTAGTTGTCTAGTCTCGATTGAGATAACAATATCTATTAGACTTTTTTTTTTTTGATTAACCGAAATATTCTAGTTTTTAGGAGGCTGTCAACTCTTACCAGTAAAAATCTCATCAATATTGGAGATATGTACAAAAGAGAGAGGTGTCATATGACACCCATAAATTTCTAAAATATATTTATAAATATCGTAGTTTTTAATAATTGACTTTGACCCCATTTTTAAAATTTTTTTGACACCTATCAAATATAACTCTAACCCAAAATACATCTTAACTAGCCAATATAAAACAAAATAAGCTCATATGTAGTTACTTAGGCAAGTAATTGGTTATATGATTTACAAAGAGTTATAAGTTTTTTAAAGTTTCATGTTATTCAATATTGACTTTTGGAAAGTTTATTAAAATTGTGTTATTAGTTTTGATATTTTAAAAGTATTGTCTACAATCATTAAAAGTCATGTGTTATTCGATGGGTCAATTATGGATATATTACCATTACTATTTAAAACTTGTTGACTAACCATTTTTGAGAAGGCTTGTGGAAATGCCATTATTTTGCAAGGAAAAAGTATATACTATCCCTTTCAATCCATTCTTTTTACGTTTTACCTTTTTTTTGTTAATTGAATTAAATTAGTTTTGTTTTGGGTTTGAAGACTTTAAAGAATAAAAAATAAAAAATTCAAAAAATTGGAGAACAAAAATATAAAATCAAAAGAAATTTTACTATTTTCCCTTGGGTTTAGGCTTCCTAAGGAGTTTAGGATTTAGTTTTGATAATTCCATATATATTATTCAACGTAATGAATTTAAAGATATTAAAAATTTAAAAAAAAGAAAAAAATTGAAATATTGGAGAAAAAAATATGAAATTAATTTTAATACTTTCCTTTGGGTTTAGGCTTCTTAAGAGGTTTAGAGTTTAGTTTTGATAATTTCATATATATTATTAAATGTAGTGAATTTGAAGATTTTAAAAAAAAGTTTTTGGAGAAAAATATATGATATTAATTTTAATACTTTCCCTTGAGTTTAGACTTCCGAAGGGGTTTAGGGTTTAGTTTTGATAATTTCATATATATTATTAAATGTAATGAATTTAAAGATTTTAAAAAAAAATTTTAAAAAAGAAAAAATTTGAAATATTGGAGAAAAAAATATGAAATTAATTTTAATACTTCCCTTGGATTTAAGATTTTTAAGGGATTTAGGGTTTAATTTTGATAATTTCATATATCATTAAATGCAATGAATATTGAGATTTTAAAAAATTTTAAAAGAAAAAATTCGAAATATTGGAGAAAAAAAAAAAAATTAATTTTAATACTTTTTCTTGGGTTTAGGCTTCCTAAGGGATTAAAAGCTTAATTTTGATAATTTCATATATTCATAACGCATTGAATTTGAAGATAATCAAAGATCTTAATACTTTTGCTTGGGTTTTAAGCTTTTTTCCTAGGAAGTTTAGGGTTTAATTTTAATAATTTCATATATTATTAATATATTGATTTGTTGATCTCAAAACTTTTTGTTCGTAGAAAGAGTCTTTCAAAATCTTAGGTGTAACCCTAAAATTTTAAAATTACTTTTTTGAAAAACATATTTTTCAGATAATAAAAAGAATTTTTAGTAAAAATGAAAATGAATGAATATAAAACTAAAGGTAGTTAGTGTAAAAGAAAAATTATATTAACTAATTTCATATCAGTTGTTTTAGTGATAATATATATTTGAAATCCAAAAAGAAAAACCTTTTTATATAAAATGAAACATATGAAAAGAAGAATTATTCACAAAAATTTAAAGGCGAGATAGTAACTAATAATTAAAAAATATAAAATCTAAAAATAATATCTACAAAAATAGGAATTATAAAACCCTAAAAATTATATTAATAAGATTATACTGTAATATATTATGAAAGAATTTGGTATTATGTTAGAGTACATAAGAGTATGTAAGAGTTTGTAAGAGTATGTAAGATTATGTATAAAGTTTTGATAAAAAGTTGTAAGAAAGTCTTTAAGATTATTTAATACTATGAGAGTTCACCTGATTTTATAATTTTTATAGTCATTCAAATTCTTTAGAAATCGTATTTGAATTAACCCCCGCCCCTTAGTTTAGTTGATCAATTGCTAATTCTCCTTTATGTTTATCTTCTTTACTTTTGTTAACAATAAATCAATAAACTTAGACATGGTTATTTGATCTTTAAGTTGCACAATTTTTATTAAAATTAAGACGAACTCGAAAAATCTTTTTCTGTAATAAATATTTTAAAGAAAATTTAAATTGTATTGGTAATATATTTTTAGCAATTTTCTAGTTTCTTTTGATTGAAAAACAGATACTTAATAGCGTAACAAATAAAATAGTGATACAAAATTTCAGAAATGAGTGAGCATATGATATGTATCTGTTTTTACTTAGTTGTATTGACATATTCTAAAAATTAAATTTATATACTTGTTCGAAAGTTTTTTTTAACCTCTATATATCAAAATCTTGGTTCCGCCACAAAACCATGCATCATCCTCTAAAGAGGACCAAAATCTCCAACATTGAGAATGAATGCATCATGTGAATGGTCTTCCCGAGTAAATGGAACTCATGACCACTTGGATTTTTGGTACCCAATTTAAATAAACTAGACTATCATCACTTGGTAGGTGGCATACATTTTTCGTCTTTTGCTCTTAATCTTTGCATGGAATTTAAATTTTACATTCTGAAAATTAGTTTATGATTTGCCTCATAATCCTAAGCACTAGTGGCCTTGGGCTAAAGCACATAAACCATACGTTTTAGTCGCCAAAATATATGAACGCTTTTAGGGATATCATTTTTAAAGTTTTATTGTATGATAGTGATAGTATATTACTATTTTACTTCGAGAAAATTGGTTTGAATTCCCAAAATCTTGTTTTATTTAATATAATTTTTTTGTTTTGTTTTAGATGTAAAATAAGTTTGGCCGTCCTCTCTCAACCCTACTTATAAGTGGAAGAATTATTGACACCAAGATAATCTTCATATAATAAATCACTAGTAATTTTCTTAAAAAAATCCAACTACCTTGTTATGACACGTGTCTTCAAAGCAGAAAGAATGGTTTTTCCTTTTTCCTTTTTTATATTTTAATTTTCTTTTTCTTCTCACTATTCTTAACTAAAGATTTTTTTTAAATAATTAATAAAGTAAAACAAGAATTGTTCCCTTTTATACTATTTTCATCTTCTCTACTTCCCTCTCCTCTCATTTTCTTCAACGATGAATCATTTTTGCTTCCCAAAATTTAATTTCTCTTCATATTCTGATTCTATTTCATACAAAGAAAAATTCACTATAACATCTCATATAGTAGAGGAGCGTCTGACCTTCAACAAGAAATATTCCTTTATGATGGATAATTATTTTTTCTCGATTGTCTTTGTACCTGAAACAGCTCTTATCTCATCAAACTGATCGCATATCTTAGAAAAAGAAAAGCACTACAATCAATACATTAAGAGAAGTAGTTGTTAACATTTTATCTAGGGATAATTAGACACGGCACCCCAAAAGTTTTCAAAAATGAAATATGATATCGAAACTCGATCTTCTACAATATACCATAATCAAGTTTTGGAAAATACTATTTTGTCCCTAAAATGCCACATTTACCATTAATATCGTAAAAAACTGAAATAAGAAAACATCATCATTCTCTAAAACATTGAGTCATTGTTTCTCACAACCACAAGCTTAGAGCAAAGAAAACCATCTTTGAGTTCGAGAAAATCACCAAAGCAAATGAAGAAGACGAGATCTTCAACCGGAGCACAACTACCAAAGTCTTGGAAACCGTGTATGTACATGTCTTTATGCGGACGTCAATATCTTTATGTGTATGTCTATAAAGACATGTCTATGGGGGTATTGAAATTAGAATTTTAAGAGATTTCGTAGGATTTAGATTTTAAAAGATTTGGAGAGATTTAAGTGAGTTTTCATGATATTTAGAATGATTTAAGTTGACTTTTTATTTTTTATAAAAACAATCATATGATTGATTTTTGGAGACTTTTTATAAATCATTATGAAATTCCATGTGATTGGTGTTTTAAGAATGATTCAATCGCTTGAAACAGACTCGGATCACAGAACTAACTAAATCACATATATAATATGCCTCTAAGCCTCTTCATGTCGTACCATACCGGTGACAAATGTGTTAACTTTGAGTTAAAAATCTTTGCCGCATCATAGCCTTTAGAGTTCCTGCACATCATTTTAGTGACAACAAATTTGTATACACATAGAGTAATAAAAGCTAACACCGGATAATCATAGTACTTTGAAGAGTTTTCAGAGATTTTGGAATGTTTTTAAAACAAAAGCATACAACGATTGATGAAGATTCATCCCAAAGTTTTCAACTTTCTTCAATAAATTCCAACATTTAACGAATCTACATAACTCACAGTGATGATTTCTTGGAAATTTATATTACTTTTAACAATTCTCTTGTGACGTATTGTCTATTCCGTTTGAATGAGAGGTTGATAGAGTTTGACTTTGTACACGACTAATGAAACGGTGGGAATCGCGATGAAGAAGATCACATAAATGGTGATAGATACTGGCTTTTTTTTCTAAATCACATCCTAGATGGGTGGGGTTTTGAGGTTTATTTTTTCAACTAAAAAAGTATTTAAAGTCTCCCAAAATTAAGTTAAGAAATCTTCTTTAAAAAAATTGCTAACTTTTGAATAACAACAAATTTCATATGATTTTAATAAACTATTGATTGAATAATAGGAGATGGTGCATTATTTTAAGTGATTTATTAAACTTTCAAGTTCAATAACACATGATTTGATAAGTGATTTATAAATCATTAGTTGAATAACAGGAGATTGTGTATTATTTTAAGTGATTTTATTAAAATATTAAGTTCAATAACACATGATTTGATAAGTGATTTAGAAATCATTAGTTGAATAACATGTGATTTAAAAAAAAAACCAAAATCACCTAAAATTTTGGTTTCAATACACTCCCCTATGTCTATGTCTTTATGTGTATGTCCTTAAAAGACATGTCTATGTTCTTGTCTCACTGCCACATTGCCCAATCTCGGCCGCATGATTACAACTCTCTAATCGGATGTCCATAAAGACATGTATATGTCAATGTCTTTATGTGTATGTCCTTAAAAGATATGTCTATGTCCTTGTCTCACTGCCATATGGCCCAATCTCGGTCGCAAGATTTCAACTCTCCAATCGAACAGTGTTGATGACATCATGCAAAAGATATAGCACGCGCACTGTAGCAAGGGCAAAATCGTCAATGCCCATGTCCTTTATGCCATCAGAAGTGGTATTTTTCGATTAAAAATCTCAGTGGCATTTCTTCTAAGTTAGAACTCGTTTATGGCTTATTTCACGATTTCCCTTTTATTTATCCTAAACTTCTCATCTCCCTGTCACTAACTCTCACCAAATAAGAACGCCTAAATATGTAGAATTAAGAATTGAGATCTTTGATATGCTGAGCTTATCAAACAAGTTTTTCCATATGTATTTCTCTTTTTCATTGAACAGAAAACTCAATTTACAGGTTTTATTCCTATGTAAAAAAACAAATATCATTCTTAACAAGCCTTAATACTAGTTATATAATTTTTTTTTTTTTACGAATAGATAAGAAACTTGTCTAAATTTTTGGGAAATAAAGATGCAAATTTTAATAACTAAAGACCCAATAGAAAACAACATAAACAAGATTAAAAGCACATATAGAAAAAAAACTGAATCATCAACTTAACAAATAGAGAACATATATGGTTAAGATTTAACGACCATGCTATTCCAACTGACGAGTAGACCTAAACAAACAGCTGTTTCGGATGTTGTTGTTGTTCATGTTCATCTTACGAGCACTGGCCATATGATTCATATTCATAGTGGTGTTACTCATGAAGCTCTGATTCCACTCAGGTTGATCCACGTGATTTATACGATAACCATTGTGATTATCAACATATCCACCAATTGGTTGGTTTATCAAAGGATCACCGATAAAATCATTCAACCCAAGATCAAAATAACCTTGTTGAAACAAATCATCAGGAAAATCCAAGCGATCCATTGGTCGGAAACTTCGAACTGGACTCACATTTGTTACACCATGTGCAATATCAGACAAAGAATCGAAAGTGTTCCCAAGGTTAGTAGAAGAATGACCACAAAAAGATCCAGACAGCTGATGATTAATAATTGGTTGGTTTTCAACAGAAACCATATGAGAAACCGACGACTGATGATCTACCTTTGCACGTTTGGATTTACGACCACTTCCACCAATTGGTATGTTCCTTAAAGCCCCACCATGAGTCCAATATCTACGACAGTTCTTGCAGAAGTAACGCGGTTGGGACACGCTATAGTTGTTAAAATAACAAAATTTGGTGTTGTTTGAACTACACCTTGGACATACTCGAGGTGGAGGCTTCTTTTCATTCAATTGGTTATCATCTTTGTCATCGTTAGCGAAAACATTGATCAAGTTATCCATTTCTCTCAACAACTACTTATTTTTCTTGTAGAATGAAAACTAGTCTTATATTATGAGATTATGTTGTTGCTATGATCTGTTGTGTTATGTGAAGTGTTTCTTATATAGGTTTTTTTGGGGGTGTGGAAATTTATGAAGATTTGAGTTTTAGGAGAGTGAGATTATGAGCAAAACGTGTCAAAAATTGTGATTTTATAAAATCTGAAGATCTATCTACACACAATAAAACCTAAGGCTAAGCTTAGTCAAAAACCTAGCTAGGATTTGTTATTGTTAACACTTGTCTTGTATGAAAATATGAGAATCAAGAAGAATTTATTAAATAAGTCAATCACATAATCGGAAATAAAATCTAAAGATATTAAGAGTGTAATGACAATTTCAGTCAAACCAAACATATATTATTTCCTTAAGTAGAGAGTATGTGAATACATGTGTGCTCATATATAGAGAGATGTTATAAGATTTTTTCCATAATTGAGTAAGTACAATGGTAGTATGAAGTTTTCTAGATAACAATATCCAGTACCAAGATGTTAGATTTTCAACCATGATAGGCCTTTTAATTATAAAGTAAACTAATAGAAAGCTAAATCAAAATAGAAAATTTTCATGTAATTAGAATATTGGGTAGAAAGTAACATTACATCGTTGATAAATTTATATTGGCACAAATTTGAAAAATTAAATACCCTAAATATTTAACAATTTTTGTGGTAGACATTAACAGATGTGTAGCAGTTAAAAAACATTTGGCTTATAGGTGTATTAATTGTGATGTTTATTATAGCGGATGTGGACATGAGTTTGAGGACAAAACATATGCCTAGTTTGGACGCCCTCTGGTGCTATAAACATAGACGTTGTCCTAAATTATGACTATTTTTCCAGGATCATAGATTTTATGCAAGATTGATTTTTTTTTGGTCGAACTTTTTTCGTAAGATTGATTATCTCGTCTAAAAAATTTCCAACAAAGAAAACACAAAAAGTTTTTCAATTATTTGGTATTTAAGGAAAGCAATCAATCTATTTTCTCTTACTAGATTCCAATCTACATTTTTTTACTAGAATAAAATTTTCATATAATTTTCCACAGTTAAGATGGAAACAATTGGCAAAATAGTACACAACATTGCGTCGTATCACAAATGCTAATAAATTCAACTATAACATGAAATTTTCATGAATGAAAAGAAATCTTACACATATTAAAGTGGAAGACAATTTCATTTTCACCGTATTATAAACTTTAGGATAAAATTAATATATGGTTCATAACAACCCTTAAAAATAGGAATAAATTTGTTTTGTTACAAATTTTTATACAAAATTCAAAATCAATAAAGATTTAATAGATAAATCTCCAAAAAACTAAAATTTAATATACAAAAAAAGCGGGTACAAAATCGGTTATTGATTTAGTTACGGTTCGGGTTTGGATTCAGTTTTTGGGTACATATATTTAGGACCTACTCTAATATTTGTCGAGTTTGGTTCCTCTAATTTGGTATTTTGGTAGGCTGTTGTAAGACTTATTCGGGTATTTTAAACTTTCGAACAGAGTTTGGTTTGATATTGATTGAGTTAGGGATCGTGTATTTTTATATAAAAATTCAAAATTAAAAAGATTTAATAGAAAAAAATCTAGAAAGCTAAAAATTGGTTATTGATTTTGTTTTGATTCGAGTTTGGTTAGTTTTTCATATATATAGATTTAGGATCTATTTGGGTAATTTACTGAGTTTGGTTCCTCTATTTCGGGTTGATTTCTGTTTGGGTTTAGGACCTCTAAAACAACATCTCAAAAACAATATTCAAAACATCAACATGAGTCTAAAAAACCAAATGAACAAAAATTGGAAAAAAAAAATCAAATCTCACATTATAGCATGATATAATCCTAGTTTTATATAAAATGCATTCAAAATTTGTAGAAGATTTAAGTAATATCAATTTTAGCTAGGCGGAGTTTTTTTTTTCTTTTCATTTGGTAACATCAATAGAATGCAGTTCAAATACATCACGATAAAATAAACAAAAGCTGATGAAAAGTTATAATTATATATATAAAAGAAGAGTTTGGTTCTCTCCATAGGTGAAGCCACATCAATAAAAATATTTTAATACCAACAACCAATCAGATAATTAGATTAATACAACTCATATGCAAGAGTATGCATGATTTCCTTCTTTCTTCACGAGTCGTCTCTTTCGTTCTATAGATTGTCTTTTCATTTTCCACCATCTTCAATATTAATCATGTGTAACTCCTTCTCTACAGATAATTAGGAACCTCGAACCATCATGGAATCACATAAGAGAAAGGTAAATGAAAATTTATGTCCTTTAATCGAGGTTTATATAACTCACCGAATGCGTCTTCATTGTGAAATTTATTCTAAAGGCAAAGAAATGCTTGGTAAAGTTTGTGATGTTCTCAACGAGATTATTGTCGATCTAGGATTCAACCCATGCCTTTCTAAGATTGAATCTTACGAGCATGACCGTGTTATTACCAAGGTTTGTACCCAATAGTTAATCTCCTTAC
>OVAX01000911.1:0-60132 GCA_900406405.1 Lepidium africanum | reverse complement strand
CATGGATGTTGTTTATGCTTTGAAGAGGCAAGGTCGCACTCTCTACGGTTTCGGCGGTTAAGTTTAATCCAGATCCAGTCTATATTTAGGGTTTGGGGATTCCTTGTTGAAGTTCGATTAGTCGAATTAAATTCGGAAGTTAGTAGTTTTTTCCTTTGATTTGTCTTCTTAATGTTGTAACTAGAATCGCTTTAGCAAACTTTTGCTGGGATAATGATAATGAATCCTTTGCTCTAATTTCTATCGTCTTGTCTCGTCTCTGAATTGCAGAAAAATTAAGTGCCCTAAATCAAATCACATATTTACACAGAACGAAGAAGTGGAATCTTTGATTGAAACATTTATCTGTTTTAGGCTTTGGGTTGGAGAAACAACTATGTTCATAAACTATAGTTTGTACCGTTAATCAGATTTCACAAAATAAAGAAGCGTAACTATGAGATCTTGTTTGCAACATTTCTCTGTTTCAGGCTTTTCGTTGGAAAAACAGCCATGTTCATGAACAGTTAGGACTTAAAAGAACAATTTTCATATCAAACCAAAAAAATTATTGTTTAGATTAATATTAAAAAACAAAGCAACAAACTTAATTTCAGCTAAAACTAATTGAAGAGTCTAATAATGTAAATATATTGCTGTTCAATTATTTCTTACTCCGCCTTTTGCTTAGCGGAAGGAGTGCGAGGTGCGTAACGGTAGCCACTGGTACATCTTCCTACAAACTTAAGAACTTCATCTATCAGAATTACCGGAAGCGACACAGCTAACACCAGCAGCCACTCGTTTAAGCTTAGTGGCACTATTCCAAACACCTGAGCCAAGAATGGCACATAAAGTATCACAAAGTGGAGTCCGAATGAGACTGCCATTGCTAGAAGTAGCCATGGGTTCACCCATGGTGGCATTGACACCAGGCTGCCATCTTCTGAGAGTGCGTTCAGTGAGTTAAACATTTCAATGGCTACCAACACAGAAAGACTGAGTGTGGATGCTTTGATTTTCCCCTGCTGGAAATATTCACACGGGTTTGAGTCAAATGAGAATGTCTGAGAGCCTGCTGTGAAATTTGAGACTTTAAAGCCTTCCCATGTTGAGCATTGGTCCCAATGTGCAAGCTGTGAATAGCTCACAAGGCTGTGGCCGTCCTGGCTCAAGTCTATGCCCATGAAGCTGTTGTGTGTGTACCATATGATGAATACTCCTACAGTTGCTACTCCTACGTAAATACCAATCACCTGTAGATTGATAGGTAACCATAATAGTCAGTTAGAAAAAGCTCCAGAAGATGAACAAGATAGATAAATCTGTTTATATATACCATATAGCGGAAGAGGATCCAGGCAGTGATAAGTGAANCGGAAGAGGATCCAGGCAGTGATAAGTGAATCATCGCTCCTACGAGGAGGCTTCTTCATAATATCCTTGTCAGGAGGGTTGAATCCCAAAGCCGTAGCTGGAGGACCGTCTGTTACAAGATTCACCCACAGAAGCTGAACAGGGATCATGCCTTCTGGGATTCCAAGAGCAGCTGTCAAGAAAATCGATGCAACCTCGCCGATGTTGGAAGAGATCATGTACCTGTTATTTATTCATCATTGTCAGATAAATATTTGTAACTCAAGCCACCAACACGCAGAGGTATATATATATATATGTAACAATAGAAGACAAACCTGATAAAGGCCTTCATGTTGTTGTAGATGGACCTGCCTTCACCAACAGCTGCAACAATAGTGCTGAAATTATCATCTGCTAACACCATGTCAGATGCTTCCTTTGCTACCTGCAAAACTCGAAGAGCTTTAGAAATCTGTACCTTATTGTTATTCCGTAGCTGCAAATGAGAGATAAGAGACGAATACCTCTGTGCCGGAAATGCCCATAGCCACACCAATATCAGCCATCTTCAGGGCAGGAGCATCATTAACTCCATCTCCAGTCATGGCAACCACTTCTCCATCTTCTTTAAGTAACCTGACAATTTCTTGTTTGTGCTTTGGTTCAGCCCTTGAGAACAGGAGCCCTCCAGTTTGTCTTAGATGATTCTTCTTATCTTGAACATCCATAAATTCTTTTCCCGTCAAGCTTCTTGAGGCAATATCTTCACCTGCCTCAAATACGCCAATTTCACGACAGATTGCTTCTGCTGTGCTCTTGTTGTCTCCAGTAATGACCATGACTCGGATACCTGCTGTTCTGCAATCTGCAATAGCTTGACGCACCTCTTTCCTCGGAGGATCCTTCAATCATTATTGAAAAGACAGAGTATGAGTACTCACCAAAGAGAAATATGAAAGGAAAAAAAATAGAAATCACAGTGACCGTGACTCACCCTTAAACCAACAAATCCAACGAATATTAGATTGGACTCAATCGAAGAATAATTGGATGGATTGAGAAGTTGCTGGTGCGCAGGATGGTCTTCACTGCCATCGTAAGTGGCAAAATCTGATGGAACATCTGCGTACGCAAATCCAAGACATCTTAATGCACCCAAGGACATATCATGGAGGCTTTGTAAAATGAGATCCTTTGAGTACTGGTCAAGTTCTTGTACGGAGCCGTCAAGTAGCTGAATACGTGTACTTCTTTCCAATACATTTTCCACCGCACCCTGCATAATGTCAAAATCTGTCTCTTAGGTGCTTGGAAAAAGAGGGACAAAGCTTTACAGAGAGTAACTTATATGACAAATGATGATAAACAGACCTTGACCAGTAGCAACTTCTTTCCTGCGCTGGAATCCACCATAACTCCCATTGATTTCCGGTCACGGTCGAATTCAAGGGTGGCGATCCGTTGCTCTAGTTCGCTCCATAGCCGACAACAACCTTCAATAATGATTCAGAAAAATAGTGAGGGCGTTTAGTATCTATAGAACTGTATAAACATGTTACAGATATAATTCAGAGTACATACGTAAGACATCGCCATTAGACGAAGCTTTATTCAATCCTTCGGGAAATCCCATTTTTTCAACCAAAACCTGCTCCAAAAACACAATAACAATGAGAAAATTGCGTATGATAACAAACAGAATAAGTATTTTGGGTCTATTTAGTTAAAAAAAGTGAAGATGCAAGCTAGTTTGGTAGACCACTTTACCTTCAAAGCTGCCTCGGTAGGCATGCCCCTAGACACAAACTGCTGGTCAGATTGCTCGACAGTAGCATCGTTGCAAATGGCAGCAATTTTAGCAATCATCTGAAGATTTGCATCCATCCGACCGGCTGGCCAGTCTTCAATCTTTCCATCTCGAGGATCAAACGTAGTTCCCTCAACACTGAAAGATCGAAGGGTTCCAATCCTTGAACCCATAGCAACAAGCTTTGAAACTGACATTTGATTGGTTGTTAGAGTTCCAGTTTTATCAGAGCATATCACGGTGGTGCATCCAAGAGTCTCCACGCTGGGTAACTTCCTGACCAGAGCATTCTTCTGAGCCATCTTTCGTGTGCCAAGAGCCAAACATGTGGTAATAACTGCTGGCAAACCTTCTGGAATTGCAGCAACCGCCAATGCTACAGCAATTTCAAAGTAATATGTGCACTTCTCAAAGGAGAACTTAAAGTTTCTGGGCCAGCCATTAACATACTCCCAGGACAGAAAGTACTTGACATTGATGAGCCACACTAACGCACAAATCAACCCAATGATCAAAGTCAGAACTTCCCCAAATTCGTTGAGTTTTTTCTTCAGAGGGGTATCTTCTTCGTGTTGTGAAGCTTCCTGAATCTGTGAGTGTACCCTTCCAATCTCAGTATTCATTCCAGTATCTGTGACTAAGCACAAGCAGTTCCCATTCACAACAGTGGTTCCTGCAAACACCATGCATTTCTTTCCTTGAATATCGGCATTCTCGTCCACAGACTTGGTGGTTTTACTCACTGCTTCACTCTCTCCTGTTAAAGAACCCTGCTCGAGTCTCAGGGTTGAGCTGATCAAAGCAACTACGCGCATATCAGCAGGGACCTTATCACCAACCCTAAGCTCCACAATGTCACCAGGAACAAGCTCCTTTGCGGGCAAACTGGAAATTTTTTTCCCATCGCGCATGACAGTTGCTTGCTGAGACTGAATCTCCTTCAAAGCTTCCAATGCCTTCTCGGCATTAGTTTCTTGCCAGATCCCAACAATGGCATTAACAATTAAAATGAGAAAAATCACAAGAGGCTCAACAAATGCGGTGATACCCATCTCACCTCCTTCGTCGCCATCTAAAAAGGCCAAGACAAAGGAAATAACGGCGGCCGCCAAGAGAATACGAACCAATGTATCACTGAACTGCTCCACAATCAACTTAAAAATTGATGTGCCCTCAGGCTTCTCTAACTCGTTTGAACCATAGATCCGATGCCTCTTCGACACTTCATCACTAGTTAACCCTTTTCCAACACTAACACCGAACTTCTCTTCGCATTCCTCAACATCTTTAGCCCAAGCTGGAAAAGTATCAGAGTCTAACGGTTTAGAACTCTTAGTCTGCTTATGCTCACTATCTTCACCTCCTTTCCCCATTATCTTCCACTGTGAAAGAGATCAAATTATTCAAATTCATCAAGAGTATACCCAGAAGAACATCTAATTGTAAGCTACAAAGTTAAACCAGAAGAAAACAGAGATTGAGACTAAAATTGAAAACGAACGATGAATAAACAATCAGATTCACAGTGTCTACGTCGAAAAAACCGTCCCCACCGAGCAAAAATCGAGAATTCGAGTGGCCGCATAAAACAAATCAGAGATCAATGTCAAAATAACAGATAATACAAAGAATTCAAAACACAAACTACGAGAAAACGAAGAACACACAGACAACGAGATCGGAAAACTCACCAGAATCGGAGCAAAAAGACTCCGTACTGTTTCCTTCGATGCGGAATTCGTACGCCTCTCTCCAGATACTTCTCTTCTTCTACTCTTAAGGACGCCTTTACATATATATAATTCGTTAAAATGATTAAATATTAATTTTGTTTTTATTATTATATTCTTAGAGTTTAATTGTTCGTCGCTTTCCTGGAAAGTGACAGGAACACAAATCTCATCACGTTATTTCAATTAAGTCCTTATCTTATTTGTAAAACAATCCTTCTCTTTCTCTTTATATCTTTTAGCATCTAATTTAAGGGGCTAAAATGATAAATCTATAAATTCCCGGGGGCAATCTGTTAATATAAATAAGGTTTAATTACAAATGAATGCGAATATTTTGCTTTAGTGATGCAAAAAGATTCTAACCTAGATTGGCCCGTTGGGCTTTGCCACGTCACGTGGATACGGAGATCACATGGGACTAGCTCTGCCACGCCAAAGTTGATACGTGGCGAAATATGATTGGTTCGATGAGAAATAAGCCGGTTGCTTTTTCACATTAGATCTCACCTTTAAATGGAAAGTCTGATAAACCAATTTTGTAAAATTCATCTACGTGATTTGCCATGTTGAATAATGACATTTTTAGAAGGGTTAAAAAGTAATTATTATTTTAGTTGTACTAAATCAAAAAAGTGAATCTGGTTAATTAACCACTAAGGATCTAAAATAAAGCATGTACCTATAATTAAAAATCTAACAATTATTGTTGAATATTTTTTTGAGAAAAACAAAATTAATTTTTGTTTTTATGTGAGGAATATGTACTTTTATTGTATTTATTTCATCTATTTATATTCAGTCAATTGTTTTAAACCATATAAAATTTTTTAAAAAAGAGCAACAAAGTTGCAATGGAAAGTAATGCATAAGATGCGGTCGGAAAGCGACCAAAGTCGGCTCTGAACATAAGCAAGTGAAGTTTTGTCATTGGCACTAAACGTTTACTTAGGCATAGTGTCTAACTATTTTACGTGACTAGACTATTATTAAATTTTGCTTGTTCAATGTTCATAGATGATATCAAAAACCAAAAACATATAAATTAAATTAAAGTCAAACTTTTTCACAATCGGTTTTGACATTATCGAATGTGAAACTACGTACGTACTGGTGGAGACAGCGACTGAAACTGCCGTTTCGTGACGATTAGAAACTTTAGTGTTTTTGGTCTATTCTTTCTTATATATGTCGCCATTGGAATCTGGTTTGTCTTTGTCCATATACAACAAGCAATGAACGCAGGTTGTTGTCAAATCCTCTTCTTAAGTTCTATGATATTACGTTAAACAATTTTTGGAGTTTTCTAGTTTATTGGAATTTAGTCTTTTTTTTTTCTGGTAAAATCTTGAGTCTCTTTTATATATGAGCATACCATAGTCTATTTTATGACCATGTATCTCGAATTCCTTATACATGGAAAATAAAGGCGGCAAAAAAAAACTATCAAGACAAGGACGTGATTTTATTATACATAGTATAATCTCTCATTTTTTTTCACACCTTCTGATGTGAAAAGAATATAATTATATAAAGAATTTAATATGACCATGTCAATGGGTATATATATCAATTTGTACGATTTATAAAATTTAAATTCTGTGACTTTATTATAGAAAAAAACTCGTCCTATGTAAAATGATTAAATATCTTACAAATTACACTCGCAAACTACATTATCTCCAAGTTAGTTTGATTCCATGAAAAAGCCATATTGAGTTTGATCAAACCATAACTTGAAACGTTGTTGTTTTTTTTTTTTTTTTGTTGCCAACATATTTTAAAACGTTGTTTATGATTCAAAGTCAATTTAATTGATTGAAATTAAATCATTCATTAGGTTAAACAGAAAAACGAGAAAAAGTAAAGATTATTTCTTGAACGTCAAACTTCTAACCAAATAAATTAAGAGAGTATCGTCAAAAATGCCCTAAACCTTTGTAAAATTAGAAAAATGTCCTGCACTATTCATCTTATCAAAAATGTTCTGGTTTTTGGGTTGAAAAGACAAAATTGTCTTTTGATTTTAGAGAGAATGGCACGGTGGAAAGAATGACGCGGAAGACATGTCCATGGATAGGAAACTATACATGTCCATGTAACATTATAAAAATTATGAGCATATGAGACACATGTTCATGTTCATTTGAATAAAATTGTACATATCCATGTAACATTAGTTGATCATGACCATATGAGACATATGTCCATGTGAATGAAACAGTACATGTCCATGTAACACTTGTTTATCATGGCCATATGAGACATATGTCCATGTTCATTTGAATGAAACTGTACATGTCCATGTAATATTGGTTTATCATGGCTATATGAGACATATGTCCATGTACATTTAAATAAATTTGTACATGTCTATGTAACATTGGTTGATCGTGGTGATTATGTTTATGTCTAGACGGTCATGACATTTTTGATGATTATGAACAATACTGAGCATTTTTGATTATTTAGTATGAATAGTAAGACATTTTTTAAAATTTTTTCTCAATAAATAATTCAGTAACATTAACGAGGGTTAAGGATCATTGATAGTTGCAGGAATATTTTTTCCCCGGTTTACTCGAATCATATTATAATACATTTGGACCTTTTAACAAAAAAAAAAAAATACATTTGGACCGAATTGGTGTTTGGAAAGTTGGTTTAAGTTCTGAGCAGCCGGATCGTAAAAGGCTAAAACTTAAAACGTGCAATTGACGTGTTACTAGCTACTTGACGTAAATTAATATGTATATATATATATATGTATGTATCCATAATTGTACATTACATATTAATATTATATAACTTTTGTAGTCAATGAAGACAGCTTAAATCTGTAATGGAGAAAAAAGAAAGACCGAAACCAATTGGTCGATAAAGCACATCCAATAACCTGAGTATATAATTACAAGTTGACTAAGTGATTACTATATAAAGCAAATACTTCATTTATGTCTGTTCGTATACTTTCCACATTAGCAAATCCAACTAGACGACGATTTTAATGGCTTCCTCCAATCTTTCTCTCATCCTCCTCCTCTTACTCGTCTCTTGCGTTTTAACATCTGGTTATAGTCATGCCACAATAGATGATGAATCACATATTGTGGCTACGAGTCATGATCAAAGATCCTCTTTGACAGTTGTTGAAGATTTGGTTAAAGCTCGAAGTCTTCGATCTCTACTCTCTGGACCAAAACTAGTGGCTGTAAGTAAAAAAGGATCTAAGGGATTTAGCAGAAGTAAGAACTCTTTTGTAAACCTAATGGAAATTGTTTCTTATTTCGATCAAACTTAGTTTGGAAGGTGATATAGAAACTTGATGAAATTGCAGGTTCAAAGTCGGCAAAGAAAATAGGAGCATTGGATGCAGCCGTTGTGGGATATATCATTGGAGCAATTGTGGGTGTAATTGTGATTTTGGCTGTTATATATTGTTTACTTCGTGTGTATATCAAGCACCAAGACAAAAAGGCTCGGAGTATTGAACTAGGTAACTTATTACATTTTTCTAATATATTTTTGATAAACAGATTACTCATTTATTATTAAATTGTTAATATACATTTTTGTTTCGTTTTGTTTAAAGGTAATCTTATAGAAGAAACTCAAGCTTCAAAAATAAAAGAAATTAATGGAACATCGGAAACTCAGACTTCTAAAACAGAAGAAATCAATGGATCATTAGAAACTCAAAGTTCCAAAACAAAAAAACCCAAACTTCCAAAACAGAAAAAATCAAAGAGTCATCAAAAAATCAAACTTTCGAAACTGAAAAAGTTATCGGATCATCGGAAACTAAGACTTTTAAAACCGAAGATGTGTGAATAACATTTTTGCTATCATCATCTTGTAGATAGTTAAATATATATATTTTTTTTTTTGGTGGCATTTGTTATTAATTTGTTACATGTTATTGATTTTGCGATGTATTGAATTATTCCATTTTTGTTGTTGTGTATTAAATTATTCTTCCCTTTGTTTTCGTTAATTTTATTGAATAATTGTTTGGTTATGAATTTTGATTTTAAAAAAGTATCAAATTCAATAATGAAACTAGTGTAAAGAATAATACTGAGTTTGGTGATGGAAATTATCAATTTCGTTGAGGACATGTGGGTCAGTGATAGTGTTTTCTTTTCAAATCTCCGTATACCAGAGATTGAACCTCATACTTATAGTGGAATGAATGAAATTAAAGGCCACTAAACCAGTTGAAAACAAAGAAATAATATCAATTTCAATAAATGAAAGTATAAAACTTGTAGGAGAATCAAACTCAACAAATATACATATATATATATATATACATCTATTTTTTCCAACCACTAAATTAACAAAGATTTGATTCATAGCCTAAAATTTATTTTAAAATTTATCACCTCATGTAATAGGGAACAATTTGATGACAGAACCGGTAAAAATGTGTTAAATTAATGTAAGACACTTAAAAACTTGGTGAAAATATTTGGAGACTTGGTGTAGACACTTGCATGATTGGAATATTACTATATGATGAATTTAATATAACCATGTCACATTGTCACCGGGTAGATAAATTCGCACGAGTCATAAACTTTTAATTTTCTTAACTTATTAATTATAGAAATAATCTGGTCCTAAAAAATATGATTAATATCTTACAAACACCCCACCATTATATTCTAAGTTAATTCAAATGAAGACAGCCTAAACTATAATCAGAAAAAAAGACCACCAACCGATTGGTCCACAATCCAATTACCTGAGGACATTATTATAACTTGA
This sequence comes from Lepidium africanum, assembly GCA_900406405.1. Taxonomy (NCBI): domain Eukaryota; kingdom Viridiplantae; phylum Streptophyta; class Magnoliopsida; order Brassicales; family Brassicaceae; genus Lepidium; species Lepidium africanum. The sequence continues at coordinate 50,487 of OVAX01000911.1, read as the reverse complement.
CTAAGTGATCATACTCATATATACAAATATACAAATTACTATATATATCAAAGACTTCTTTCATGTTTGTTCCTATACTTTTCATATATGACTTTAATGGCTTCCAATCTTTTTCTCATCGTCCTCTTCTTACTCGTTTCTGGATATTTTCATTCCACAACAGAGGCAAAGTAAGTACACCTCAGAATTCACTTGTTTTCATAAGGCTGCAACTATTTACAGAGTTTTGTTTTCTCTTTGTTTAGACAAGATGATGAATCAAATGTTACGTCTATGACCGTTGTTGAAGATTTCGTAAAAGCTCGAAGTCTTCAAGCTCTACTCACTAGCTCAAAACTGGTAGTTGTAAACAAACAAGGATCAACAGCATCTCAGTACTTTGCAAGCAAAGGTAAAAATGCTTTTTTACTTTGTATTATCTTTTGTGTTTCTATCAAACTTAGCTTGGTTGATTGATCATATTGCAAGGGGAAGGAAGAATGTTAAGATAGGAAAATTGCTTGTTTCAGAAGTTATAGGAATAATTATTGGAGTAATTGTGGCTGCAATTGTAATCATTGGTGTTACTTACTGGTTAATCGGTTTATATATGAGGGACGAACGTCCCAAAAAACCTCAGAGTATTGAACAAGGTATAACTTTATACATTAATTTTCTGTTTGTTTTACACTAAACTGACTGCATTTTTGTTTTCGTCAATAATTGAATCGACAAGGCAGATTTATACCCTAAAATTCACACCCCAAAATCTTTTTTTGATATACTATATGTAGTAGGGAAAACTCATCACTCATTGCATAATTATTAGTTTGATCAACCTAACTACTAAACTAAAAATGACTCGACACTCATTGCATTTACTATTGATTAGTTTATATTTTCCTTCTTTTGTTTTGTTATATTTACTTCTTTTTAATAAACAAATTACTCATTTATTAATGATATGCTAATACCTTTTATTTTTGTTTAAAGGTAATTCTGTAGAAGAAACCGACGAGTTATCAGAAACTCAAACTTCTAAAACAGAAGAAATCTACGGAACATCAGAAATTCAGATTTTCAAAACAGAAAAAATCAACAGATCATCAGAAATTCAGACTTCTAAAACAAAAAAAATCAATGGACCATCAGAAGCACATAGTTCCAAAGTAGAAGAAACTCAAACTATTACGGAAGAATATTGAATATCCAGTTCAGAGAAAGAGAGCTTGAGTTCCAGATAAAGAAAAAAAAGTGAAGCTTGATATTATTAAACTTGATCACCAAATTTACTGTACAATTGTATTATATATGTACAAGTGGTTTTATATATTAACCAAATAATCAGATAATTAATCTAACTAACTAACATAATTAAAAGAGTATTAATTCTTATACAAACCTCCAAACAGAAGAAATCAGCAACTCACTATAATAAAATTTTCAAGAAAATAATAATTCTTAAACTACTATTTTGAGTTTATTTTACTCATCGAAACTACTAATTCTTTAACGTTGTACAAGTTATCGTTGAGTCTAGTCTAACGAGTGTTATTAAGAAAACTAATAAAATTTGTTGGCAAAAGTCATAGTCTAATTTGGATATGTGGTTGAATATAGACGAAATTGTTTACACTTTTTTTTTTTCTGATAACATATGAATACATGTATTGTTGTAATAAGATATTGAAATTCGAGTTTAGCCTTGTTAGTTTGCGGGTGGCTGGCGACTGCGATCAAAATTTATTGCTAGTCATTAGTGATTGCAAAAACAAACGTATGGTCATAGTGATTATCAAACAAACAACAAATCAAAATTTTGATCATAGTCGTTGATTATAGTCGCCGGCAATCATAAATCAAATAAGACTTTATCTTGGAAATTTGTTAGTAGCTACTTGATGTATATTATTAATATGTATATAAATCCTAATTGCAAACTACGTATCAAAATTATAAAACTTTTGTAGATCAAATGAGACCGCGTACTAATTGGTCCACAAAGCACATCTAACTATCTGAATATGTATAATTACAAGTAGACTAAGTGATTACTATATAATAGCAAATACTTTTTTCATGTTTGTTCGTATCATTTCCACATTAGCAAATTCAACATAAGACGACGACTTTAATGGCTTCTAATCTTCCTTTCATCGTCCTTTTCTTACTAGTCTCTCTTTCCGTAACATCTGGTTATAGTCATTCCACTAGAGATGATGAATCACATGTTGTGGCTACGAATGATCAAACGTCGTCTATGATCATTGTTGAAGATTTAGTTAAAGCTAGAAGTCTTCAAGCTTTACTCGCTGGCTCAAAACTTGTTGTTGTCAATAAAAAAGGATCATCATCAGGATCTAAGAGCTCTTCAAGAAAAAGTAAGTAAATAAAAATTGCTTCATTTTATCTAAATTCGATCACACAAACTCAGTCTAGTTGCTTAACCAAATTGCAGGTTCAAAGACGAACTCTAAGAGCAAGAAGAAAAGACAAGTGGATGCTCCAGCTATTGTCGGACTCATCTTCTTAGGAATTGTGGTCGTAGTTTTGATCATCGGTCTTATATACTGGTTACTTTGTTTGTATGCCAAGTACAAAATCAGAAAAGCTAAAAGAATTGAATAACAAGGTAACTTATTACATTTTCTCAATAGATTAGTTATCATTTTCTCTTTTGATAAAGAAATTACTCATTTATTAATGATTTCCTAATACATTTTTGTTGTTGTTTAAAGATATTTCGGCAGAAAAAATCAACGGGTCATCGAAAACTCATCTTTCCAAAACAGAAGATGTTTAAACAACACTTTTGGAGAGAGCTAAAGATTGTTTTTCTTTCTTGGTGTGATTCTTTATTGATTAACCTTAAGTTATTGCTTTTGCTATGTAATATGTATAATATCAAATTAGACCCTTTTTTTGTTGCTGTGTATTAAGTTTTTTTGTTTATAGTTTATCATATTGAATTATGGTTCTGCTGTGAATCTTGATTGTAAATAGAATATCAAAGTCAATAGTGAAATTAGTGTAAAAAGTAATATTGAGTTTGTTGATGGAACTTGATCACTAAAACTTATTTAAAGAATATCAATTCTTACAATGTAAATAAAATTTTTAATAGAAATTATACTCAACAAATGTCAATTTCTTTTTTATCTGGTGGTTACGATGATACATCCACTATCTCAAAGTAGAAAGTAGAAACCTCTAGTCCAATGGCTAAGCCATATAACGGCATGGAGAGTTTAATTATGGTTTCTACTCTCTAGTAAAAGACTGTAGAATCTGCCTGACAAAAAAAAGCACAACCAAAATATATTTACTATCATATTGAGTTTTTTTTTATTTTTTATTTAAGTCTCGAAAATAAAATTTCATAGATGAGCTAAAAAACAGAAAAAAAATCTGTAAAATAAATTCTTGAAGAAATAGTAGTAGAATTATGGGTTTGCATGAACCTTGTACAGGTTGTGACATTTTATTTTATCTTTTTGGCAAAAGTCAAAGTAGTCTAATTTGGATTTGTGGTTGAAAATAGACGAAGATAATATGAAGAACCCAAAATAATACACGTTGTCGTATGGTTTATGCCATGGCTGACAAAGCCGATTTCCAAGTTCGCCGTGTTTCCAAGTTCTCACTTGTAGAGGTAATCGGACAAAAGAACCTTTTTGTATTCGCCGGAGTTCTGCTCTGTCTTGTAGGATTGATCCTTCGAACATCTGGATTGTGGGTTTTTCTGTTTGTTCATTGTTTGGTTCCATCGTATTGGTAGGTTCTACTTCGTTTGCTTTCTTACTACGAATCTGATTGTTTTAGGGTTTCGAAATGGTTGATCTTTCAATTGAATCCATAATTTCTGACAATAGAATGTTAAATCCAGTTTTATCTTGATACATACATCCAGTTCCTCCTTGGGTTTTGATTGAGGTTATTGTTTAGAATGTATGTTTCAGATGCGTTGAAGTTGTTCTGTCAAAATTATGTGATCGATTCGAAGTTGTTCTCTTTACTTGTGCTTTCTGTTTTTGGTTTCTATTGTCTCACCAATGAATCATTCGTTTCAGGCTAATCAACCAATTACGAGTGCAATCTTTCAGTCCTGAGTTCACTCAAGGCTTCCTGCTTGGTTTGCTTATGAACTAAACTATCTGCAAATGTCAAGTTTACTTAATGTAAATCCTACATATCCTTATATCACAATGTGTTGCAGTATGTCAATGTAGCTTGATATAATTTTTAGTGTTTTATCATTCTTCTGCTAGTTGTAGCTCAGTGACATTCTTGGTCCTCAATAAACGGATCTACCTCGAATTTATCAGACGGTTTAGGGATAACGTTTACATTTGGGAATAATAATGTAAAAGTTACTCCTTGCTTTGGCTCTGCTTTAAGAGTTTACTTGTGGAATCTCATTTGCAGATCTCTCATGGGCACTCAGGACTCACTGGTAGGGGAAGTATAAATACTGTTGAAAGCCTTAGATGGATGTGGCGCAGCAGTGTAGTCAGGTTGTCGTTTCCAAGAGCCGAGCCCTTGTCTATGGGTGTTAACTTCACAATGGGTTGCACACTTCAGCATGGGAGAGTAAATAGCTTAAGTCAGGAGAACCAAGTGGACTTATGTGATGAAAATGAAGATCTTTGTCCTGTGGAGTGTGTAACGGAGTTCAAGACGGATGAAGAATTTCTTAGGGTTCTCGAGAAAGCGAAAGAAAGTAATGCTTTAGTTGTGGTTGATTTCTATCGTACTTCATGTGGGAGTTGTAAATATATAGAGCAAGGCTTCTCAAAGCTCTGCAAACAATCTGGTGACCAAGAAGCTCCTGTTATCTTCCTTAAGCATAATGTAAGTATATTATTTCTCTTTCTCATCTTGATGTAAACAAGAGACAAGTAGTAAATCCTAGCTCAAATGTTATTCTTTTGTGCAGGTGTTAGATGAATATGATGAACAATCTGAAGTCGCTGAGAGGCTCCGTATTAAAGTAAGTCCATAAACTGAAGTCTTTGGACTTTTGGTTCATAACAACACTCAAAAACCATAAACTGTGTAGTAGAGAGTTTGATTTACTGAAAAATATCTACAGGCGGTTCCTCTCTTCCATTTCTACAAAAAAGGAGTTCTGTTAGAAGCATTTGCAACTAGAGACAAGGAGAGAATCGACTCTGCTATTCTCAAGTATACGTCCTCTGAGTCTTGATGCACATTTGATTATACAGCATTATGGGTTATCTTTTTCAAAATCATAGACTATGATGTTAACTATATTGAAGGGCACAGTATCCTCAAATTTGTTGTAAAGATTCCTAAACGCCCTTATTCTTCTTGTAAGGCATTAAACTGAATAAGACAGATGCAACAGTTGGATCTTTTTGTATTTCAAAAAAAAAAAAAAAAACAGTTCGATCTTTTTGTGAAGACATCGGTGAATTGGTTGTTTGTTGGAACGTGCGTAGTGTTTAATCAAACCAGAGTACAACTCTTCTCTCATGGGATGATAAATAAGCTCTGAGGTGTACTTTCTCTGACAAAGAAATACTACCTGAAGTTAACAAAAAAAAAAGAAAAGAAATACTACCTGAAGAACAAGCAATTTCTAGGTTGTTCTGAGAACATTCTTAGTGTGGGTCCAATCTATCAAAGACAAATAAAGAACAAATACGTGTTAGTATGAAAATGGTCCCGTATAAAAATACGCCGATGAAGATTTTCCGAAATCTCTTTTTGACACTCAACGTTACTAGGAGTCTAAATGTGGCATTTGAAATTTAAAATATTAGTTTAGTAAAAAAATAAAAAAATAATATATTTTATAAAACAACAAAGTTTAAAAATAAAATTTTAAAAGTTTAACTAATACTTCAAAGTTAAATCAAAATTAAGTGTATTATATAAAAATTAAAATCCATAATATTTTAGTACCTAATCTAAAATAGAATGTATCAAATCGAATAGGAATTGACTAAATAGTCGTATGGAACCTATATTCATAGACATGAAAAACCAAATTTGAACTAGGTCATACCAAGAACTAAATAGAATAATAGAGTACCCAAAATATATGAAATATAATTATATAACTCGAAATTGTATTTTTATTAAAAATTTAATTTTAATATTCAAATTTGTATTATATTATTATTAATTTAGGAACAAAATAACAAAAAAATCTAAAATATTCAAATCTTTATTTAAATTTTTAATTTTGTTAGACTTTTTTATTAAATCTTAATATGTTTTGATATTCAAAAAAATAATACATAATTTTGAACTCGATCAAAACTGAATAGTTAACATAAATTCGGATCTTTAACAAACTATCACAATCAAACCATACACAATCTATACCAAATCAAACTCAATCCAGAAAATATGTCAAAATAGGTGTTAATTGAATAAAATCGAAAACATAAAATTTTCAAAATCCTGATTGGAATCCACAAGAATCTTAAATGTCTATATTTAACGCGGAGATACACGACTTAGTTTGTTTTTATAATTAATTATATAGAATATTAGTTAAAATTTAAATAAAAAATATTTAATTGTGGAATCCAGCTGAATTGTTGTATGTGCAAATGGTAGCAACTGAATTCTACAATTCAGCTGAATCCAGCTGAATTAAAAAATTTGGTTACCATTTAATACCTAATTTTTTTTTTGTCATCTGAGCTTTAATTAATAAAACGGAAAAGAATACAAAGTTCAAATATATATACTGACGGACAAAAATTAAATCTTCAAAAACAGAGTGTTGGAGGTAGATCCGAGATCCTACTTCGGTCCACGAGAAACAATGGGCAAAATTCTAAGTATTGAACTCGGCAGGAATATCGAAGTCTCAACTCGGACATCTTCAATATACTCAGACAACTTGAAGAAAGTCAGACGACACGTCATCAAACAAAGAAATGGAAATTTTTCTATTCCGACATGGAAAATTTCCGGAAATCTATTAGAATCTTCTAGATAAGATCATATCTAGACAATTGTATTCCTTCTTGCAAACTACTTTGTAACCGCCTCTATGATCTATAAATAGAGGAGCAGATCCTTCAAAGAAAAGATCGGCTTTTTGACATACACATTAAGCTAATAAACCCTATTCGGTAATCATCTTTACTTCATTGGCAATATACTTCTTCCCTCCAAATTCTCAAGAGTCCTTGCCCTTTCTTCCCTCTTTAAACAGAATTTCGGATTTAGCTCCTTTGTGCTAGACCCGGTTTGAACAGTTGGCGCCGTCTTTTGGGAAGACATCGAAAGATTTCTTTACACAGGGGAAAGAAGTACACACCAAGAAAGGATGGTTAAAGATGAAGTTACCATCAACTCACTAGAACTGAGGGATCTTAGTCTCCAAGAACACACTGATCCGACTCTCAGATCACCTTTGAACTCTGTTCAAATTCGGGAGGAGAATTGAGAAGAATCTCGAGAAGTTACTGTTCTCTCTAGTCCAGCTGAAGGGCCACCATCGATCGAGAACTTGGTGCGCAACTTGATAGCATAATATGAAGCTTCTGACCAAAGAAATGCGGAGAGATTCGATAGAATTAAGTCTCGGATAAACGAGGGTAGTCTCCCGTCTGCACAAACTAACATGCCACAAGGAGAAGTATTGGTCAGCGTACAAAAAACCCTATTTGGGGGAATACCGAGTCCACAACCAACTAACGTCTTGAGACCGGGATAATCTACGACGCAAAACATGCCAGGACAGCACGTACCGATAACCCTGGACACGACAACCATATTCAGAATAATGGAAGACATGAGGTCTTAATTCCATCAAGCTACAAACTCAGCACCCGAGATTGGGCGAATTCTGGCTCAAGCTCGAAACTCGCCATTTGCACCAAGACTAAAAAGGGTCTCGGTAAATCATGGACCAAGACTAAGATGTCCTTCGTACGACGGGACAACTGACCCAATAGAGTTCATAAGCACCTTCAACATCATGATGAAGGGAACAAATTACAATCCCGACCAAGAGGATACTGCTTACTGTCAACTCTTCGCCGAGAACCTAACTGGTAATGCTTTGGTATGGTTCACTAAGTTACCTGCTGGGTTGGTTAAGAGCTTCAATCAACTTGCCGAATTGTTCATTAAGCAATACGCTCTATTTGTCAACCAAGACACCTCTACAGTGGAGTTGAGGTCCTTAAAGCAAGGATTTGACGAGTCTCTAAAGTTGTATCTCGGACGCTTCAAGAAAATCCTGACTAAAGCTAAAGTCAGTGACGACATGGCCATCGAGGCTCTACGAACTAGAATAATTAAGAACGAGGCCTTAAGGAGAGATCATTTTGTGAACCGGGCCTAGTTCGATCTCATATGACCTTTGCAGAGCAGCAAGGCATGCAGATTACATAGAGAAAAAGCAGATCCTAGCCAAAACTCAGTGAGACTCAAGAGTAAAGGAGTCGAAAGAGGAATATCACGAGACGAGATATCATACTTACAGAGGAAAAGCAATCTCGGCCACAACTTTTCAAGTAGGCAAAATTAATAACTCAGTTTGTAAGAAGCCGTTCAACAACACTTATAACCAAAACGAGTATTGAGCATTCCACAATAGAACCAGTCATTCCACTTCAAAGTGTAAACAACTACAAGAGGTACTTAACGAAAAGTTCAGTAAAGGTGAGTTAAGTGTCTCGGAAGAAGAGACTCAAAAGTTTAAAGTGCAAAATCGGAAAGAAGCCGAGTTGCGAGGAGCAGCTTACAAAACGGCAAACCAAAACGGAAACGCCAAAGAAAAATCTAAATGGCAGAAACAAGACGAATAGACCAATGAACAAGAGTCCCCACGAGTGGAAGTCAAGGTAATCATGGGAGGATTACAGTTTTGTGATGACACTATAAGGTCAATCAAGAAATATGAACGAAAGGTTGTAGCAGTGGTCAACCTTGAACCAGTCGCTGAGAATTTAGGAATGGTTGATTCAGAAGTAACATTTACCGCCAAGGATATCGAAGGAGTAAGCTTCCCACATAAAGACCCGCTAGTTGTAAAATTACGAGTAGCCGACTGTGACGTTCAATGGAAGTATGATCAATGCAATTGAAATGGTTAAGTCAGCAATTCGAGTTGCTCGAATTACGAGATGGATCAACTTCTTAGTAGTGGATAAACCGCCAATCTACAATATAATCCTACGAACATCATGGATTCACGCAATGAAAGCGATCCCATCAAGTTACCATCTGTGCATAAAGATCCCGATGGAAAAAGAAGTTTACACGCTTTGAGGATATCAAAAGATGTCTCAAACTTGCTTTATCGCCGAGTTAAAGTTACAAAACAAGTCATGTATGACCACATCGTCCGTGAGAAGTAACACATTGTCGGAACCACCCGTTCCCGAGAAACCAGATTAATCAACCGTTGAACTCATCAACATTGACTTGACAGACTTGTCTAAATGCGTAGGCATTAGAGTCGACTTGAGTAAACCGATCTGAGACAAATTGATCCAACTTCTGGAGAAAAATGTGACAACATTAGCATGGACAGTCAAAGATACGCCTGGAATCAGTCCAAAGATTGCAAGTCACCAGTTGAATGGCAATCCAACATACAAACCATTCAAGCAAAAAATGATAAAGCTAGGGCCGGAAAGGACAAAAACCGTAATTAAAGAGGTCAAAAAGTTGATCGACGTTGGGTTCATATTCGAAGTTTAATACCTGGAGTGGTTAGCTAACCTAGTTGTTGTCCCCAAGAAAAACGGGAAATGGCGAGTCTATGTGGATTTTACTGACCTGAACAAAGCTTGTCCAAATGATAGTTTCCCGTTACCAAACATCGACCGAATTGTCGAAGCAACGGCTGGAAACAAACTTCTTTTGTTCATGGACGCTTTCTCGGGATATAATCAAATTCAAATGCATCCTGACGACATGGAGAAAACTTCGTTCATCATGGAGAGAGGAACTTATTGCTATAAAGTCATGTTGTTCGGTCTGAAGAATGCCGGAACAACTTACCATCGCTTGGTCAATAAGATATTTGCTGACCAACTAGGGCAAACAATGGAAGTATACATAGATGATATGTTAGTCAAGTCGCTAAAAGCAGAAGATCATATCAATCACTTAGCACGTTGCTTTAAAACTCTTAACGAGTATAAAATGAAGCAAAATCCGACAAAGTGCACCTTCGGAGTAACCTCGGGAGAATTTCGTGGCTACATAATCACTCAAAGGAGAATCAAAGCGAATCCCAAACAGATTAAGGCAATCCAAGAGTTGCCTTCTCTAAAGAACAAACGGGAAGTTCAGAAGCTAACCGGCCAAATTACTGCATTAAACCGATTCATTTTGCGCTCAATGGATAAATGTCTTCCGTTCTACAATTAATTACGTGGGAACAAAGAATTCAAGTGGGATGAAGAGTGCGAAAACGCTTTTTCCGAGTTAAAAGTGTACCTTTCGACTCCACCAATCCTTAAAAAACCCGAAAATGGAGAACCACTATACTTATATATTATGGTCTCAACATCGTCAGTAAGTATCGTACTTGTTCGAGACGACATAGGAACTCAACATTCAGTCTTCTACACCAGCAAGTCCTTAGACTAAGCCGAGTCGAGATATCCGACTACAAAAAAGTTACGACCTTACTTCCAGTCTCACGCCATCATAATGATAAATCATCCGCTACGAACAATACTGCATAGTCCAAACAGATCCGGAAGGTTAACTAAATGGGCTATTAAGCTAAGTGGATACGATATTGAATTCAAAGGAAAAACACGTGCAAAATCCCAAGTACTAGCTGACTTCCCAATTGGAATATCTCCCAACTTGGAACCTTTAGAGTCGGACAAAGTTCTTCGAACTTAAAAAATTTACGTTGACGGATCATCATCTCAACACGGCTCAGGAGTTGGAATCCGAATAGAAATCCCGATTGGTAAGGTCCTTGAGCAATCTCTTCAAATTGCGTCCCCATCATCGAAAAACAAAGTCGAATATGAAGCATTGATCGCGGGGACAGGCTAGCCAAAGAAATCAAATCAACTGAAGTAGAGTGTTATTGCGACTCTCAGTTAGTAGTCAACTAAGTACACGGAGGTTATGATACAAAGAACGATCGAATGGAAGCATATCTCAATGTCGTCAAGGAGCTGACAAAAAATCTAAAATTCAAAGTCAACATAATTTTTCGATTCGAAAATACTTCGGCTGACATCTTGGCAGCTTTAGCATCTACAATGGATCCCGTTCAAAGACGAATTCTACTAGTTGAAATTATAGATCGACCAAGTATAAGCCTACCAAATGGAGACCTCAAACTCATCTCGGCAATTGCCGACACCGCAGACGATTCCGACGCCGAGATGCCAGACATCGAGCAACCCGGTGAACTGAAAATCGATTGGAGAGATGATATCCTCGCATTCATTATGGATGGAGAGACTCCAGAAGACAAATGGGCAGCTAGCCGACTCAAAGCCAATTGCGCTTTCTATGCCCAAGTTGATGGAAATTTGTATTGACGAAGTATAAATGGAATTCTCCTTACTTGCATCCACGGTGACGAGATCAACGAAATCATAAAGAGAACACATAATGAAGCCAGTGGAAATCACCACAGTGGAAGATCACTTGTGCACAAAATCTGAACTCTCGGATACTATTGGCCAACTATGGTAAAGGATTGCGCGGAGTATGCAGCTAAGTGCGATAGATGTCAGTGACATGGACGCATCATCCATGCCCCAACTAAATAGCTAGCTTCGGCATTCATGTTATATCCATTTATGCGATGGGCAATAGATATAGTCCGACCATTACCTTCATCTTGGCAAAAACACTTCATGCTAGTCATGATGGATTACTTCTCAAAATTCGTGTAGAAGAACATCATCTGTCGACATGGACTAACTTATGAGATTGTAACAGACAACGGATCTTAATTCATTTCAACAAAGTTCACTAACTTTTGCTCTTGATGGAACATCCGAGTAAACAAATAACTCCACAAAACCCGCAAGAAAACGGACAAGCAGAGGCGACAAACAAACGGATACTAGATGGAATCAAGAAAAGGCTTGCGGTTAAGAAAGATAACTGGGCTTCCAAGTTGGACGGTGTATTATGGTCGGATCGGACAACACCAAGGCGTAGAACAGGACGAACTCCTTTTTCCCACTCTCCCAGAATAGAAGCAATGGCTCTAGCTAAAGTAACAGTCCCACTTTTACGTCAAAAAAGTTTTCCCGAAAACAAAAGTTCAAATAACGAAGCAATGAAAACTAGTATTGACAACTTGGAAGAAGAACGCGATGAAGCACTTCTACGAGTGCAGAACTATCAACAACAAGCCGCAAAGATACTACAATAAGAAGGTTCGAGGACGACACTTCGCAGTAGGAGATCTGGTACTCCAAATTTTTTTCGAAAACATGGCTGAACTTAACGCTAGAAAACTCGGCGCAAACTGTGAAGGGCCATACATTATTTATAAAGTTGTAAACCAAGGATTTACGAGATCACGACTATGGAAGGAGAGATGATACCACGAAATTGGAATTCTATCAACTTGAAGCGTACTACTATTGAAGATGCGCCAATTCGGCAACTTAGATGCATTACTTCATGCATCTCTATCTACTTAATTATGTAATCATAACTACGTTTTGGCTTAATCCCTTTGGGGTACGTAGGTAGCTTTCGGGTAAAGCTAAAACTAAATAAAAATTTTATAAGTTCCCTTCTCAAGTTCGCCAAAATATATATATATATATATATATATATATCTATATAAAATATAATGGGTTCACCCTAGTTCCCAGAAAAGATGAGATCAAATTCTCGCAGAAGATGAAGCACTAGCTTCAAACAGAAAAACGAGATATATTCCCACAAAGAAAAATCATAGCTTTGAACAGGTTTAGCTGAAATCAAATCATCATATCAAAAGCCGAGTCTTAAATCTCGCCGGGTTAGAAACTCGCAAAACTATCTTATAAAATTTTTGGTAAAGACAGAAATACTCTCATTTAAAAGCCGAGTCTTAAAATCTCGTCGAGTCCCTAAAATCTCGCTTGAATTTAAGCCGAGTTCTAAATCTTGCCGAGTCCATAAAATCTCGCTCGTATTTAGCTGAGTCTCATACATCGCACAAACTAAGCCGAGTCTAAATCTCTCTGAGTCCCTAAATTCTGGCTCGAATTAAGCCGAGTCTTAAACCTCGCACAACCTAAGCCAAGACTAAATCTCACCGAGTCCCTAAAATCTTGCTCGTATTTAGTCGAGTCTTAAACCTTGCACAATTTAAATCTCGCCGAGTACTTAAAATCACGCTCAAAATATAAACCTCACACAAATGTAAGCCGAGTCAATTTAACTCTACCAAAACTAAAGATCCCGTTTATAATCAATTGAGTCTTGAAACCTCGACAAATGAAACTTTGAAACCTTTGAACAAAAAATATACCATACATTCAAAAATTTAAGGGCAATATTTTTACAAATTTTCCAAGAAAGGGAAAATATATGTTCTTAAATAAATAAAAAAAAGGAGAAGAAAAACTATACACCAATCTCGGCCTGCTCTATTCACCATTTCCCTTCTCAACCGAGTCCTCCTTGTTTGCAACCTTTGAAAAAATAATATTTCTGTTTGAGCCATACTAGTCGATACCTCGAATTGGAACATAGACAATTTGGAAACCCTTTATACTAACTTTTGGGCAATCCCCATTCCTGGGAGCAGCTACCTCATTCGGATCTGACTTGAGTGCAAGTACCTCGTTCCAAGCTAGAGCGGCTTCCTCCAAACTGGAAGACTCACCAAACTCGAAAGGAGGCATGACCAGGTCATCTAGGAGCAGCATTCTAACGACCTCCATCTCAACAAGTGCCTTAGCTGAAGCAAGGCCAGAAGACCCAAACGAGATAATGTTAGCATCAATTGGGGTCTTCTTCTTTAGCAGGCGCTGCAAGAGGTGGTCGTAACCGCACATTTGAGCATAAACCGACCCGAGATCTTTTTGAGACAGTCATACAAGGAGCTTGAAACAAAAATCTGTCAGTACCTTAAGCATATATACGTTAAAAGTATTTTGTCTTGCCTTTGAAAGCGCTTATGCCATCCTAGAGAGACGAGATCGCGACTTTGTGTTTCTCTGCCGCCCTAAAAGTAGCATCTCGGATCTCGGTAGTAGACTGTGCAACATCCTTAAGAGCAGAAATCTCTTTCTCGTACTCAAGAGATTTTGAGCACTCCACTTCTAACTCGGACATCACCCTAGTTAAATTAGTCTATGCTACCGACCAAAGAAGACTTCACCTCAGTTGCCTCCTAATGAGATTTATCTAGTTGCTTGGACATCTCATCAAATTGGTGGGTGTTCTCGGTCTCCGCGATCATAGCCTTCTCTTTCCCAAGAAGAACCCAGTTCAACTGGGCAACCATCTAAAAAAAAGAAGAATCAAGATCGCGAAAATTAGAATTAAGCTGAATCGGATGAACAAACTCGGGTTCAGAAAATTAATCGAGAGCATTGACTTTGCCCTATCGATATACTCCTTTTTATTGAGCATATCAGGAATAGGAGGAAGGGCCTCAACAATATCCATGAGGTAGTGCATCAAGTCGGCTCCCTCCATGTCGAAATCCTTGGTTGGAGCCAACTCCTCGAAAGCATACTTAAAGCGAAAGTCTCCCGAAACTTTGTTTTTCTTTTTTGAAGGGACTTCGACATGAGGGAGGGGTTCCTTGCGCTTAGTTGTTTCCCTCCGAACAACCTTAAGTGCAGCAGCGCCACCTGGTATCACCGAACGTCTAATCACCTCGTCGCCTAAACGCTTAGCAAAAGGGATTCGACGAGATATTTTACCTGGAGCAAAAGAATTGACTACCGACTTCTTCTTCTTAGTCTTTCTCTTTAAACCAGCTGGAGACACAAGAGATTCGATATCCGGATTCTTAACCAAGGTTTTCGTCTTCGTTTTCTTAGAAGATGGGGACCTCATGGAACCCTTATTGATCTTTTCAGAAAGATCAGTCTTAGCCCCAGGGGCCGAAACATTAACTTCTTGAGATTCCAAGTCGATTATAGGAGCCTCGGAAACTTCAATTTTCTGCACCTCGGCAGCCGGATCCTCCTTGAGGACGGAGTCAGAATGTTGGAGAGTACTGACTTCAGCAGATGAAGGCGGAGAATTCCCGAAGCTGGCATCCAAGCCATCAAAGACAATGGGCATGGCAAAGTCATCAACCCCCATGTTGATTTGAAGAACTCCTGAAGAGATAGAAACGACAATTAGAGATCAAAATGAAGATAAAGATATCAGTCCTACATATAAAGTAATGACGACTTACCCCTGGAGTAACAAGAAGCGGTTTTCTCTAGCAGACAGTATGGCAAAGATTTCCAACTGAGCCGAGGAACGCTAAAGAGTCTATCCAACAGTTCTTGATGGTTACTAAGGAGAGGGCAGACAGATGACAATGGATGCATCACTGCAAAACGAAAAAAACAAATATAAGAACTCTGAAAACAAGGAATATTGGAGCGTCAAAACACCTAGAAGTCTACCGGGTGTCCTTGCCCAAGGAGTCAGAAACTCCAGATCTCTCCATGGACAAAAAAATTTGTTGGGACGAACAAAAAAATAACGATTCTTCCAACCCGTAACTTTCAAAGTCGGGTCATCTAAGAAACAAATGCCCGATTTAGCTCTGGCAAAGAATGTTCCTTCCGAGGCCTTGACCTCATAGAAGTTCGTCGTATCCTCAGAGAGCCGAGTCGAGACATCAACTCCCGCCTCAATACCAAGAATCAAGACTCCAACAATATTCGCAATCCCAGCAACTCTGAGTTGCGTCATCAAGATCCTCCGAGCGTAGCAGTATCTAGCAAGAAAATCCGAAATGGGAAACCACATCTTTGTTTCTGTAAATCACCAGTTATAAATAGCAACATAACCATTCAAAGGAGTCCAAGGTCGAGAGTCAAAATCGGGGAGTTTAATGGTGACTCTCTCCATCTCGGGACACAAGGAGTGGAGTTTTTCCAATCTCCTCGAATTAATAATTGATGGCCTGATGTTGAGCCCATCATACCAATCATTTAAATCGCTATGAGGACTATCCAAAACATACGTCTTTACATTGTCCTGAGTCTTACTACTACTAGAAGACGAAGAAGAACCAGAGTCAGAATTCTCGGAATTAGACTCAGATCTATCATTTTCCATATTTGGTGATACTTTATAAAAGAAAAAATAAAGTAACTCAGCAAAATAAGTATAGAGAGAAAGAAGAGAGAGAAGTTACCTCGTTAATCTCGAATGAAAGTAAAAAGTAAAGAAATTAGAAGCGGTATTTATAGAGGAATAGCAGAAGTCGAATCGGCGCGAAATGATGACTCGCAGAAAACCTAGGCGACCGTTGGAGTAACCCAATCGCAGGTTGACACATGGACCGAAGATTTCAGAAGCAGGTAAACCTTCCGACTCGGAAATTCACTACAATTTTTTGAGCATGGGGTGGACAATTGTTGGAGGTGGATCCGAGATCCTACTTCGGTTCAGGGGAAACAATGGGCAAAATTCTAAGTATTGAACTCGGCAGGAATATTGAAGTCTCAACTCGAACATCTTCAGTATACTCGGAAGAATTTCTTCTTGGAAGCGCGCTAAGCTTGAAGGAAGTCGGACAACACGTCATCAAACAAAGAAATGGAAATTTTTCTATTCCGACATGGAAAATTTCGGGAAATCTAGCTAGAATCTTCTAGATAAGATCATATCTAGAGAATTGTAATATTTCATTTTTGCAAACTATTTTGTAACAGCCTCTATGATCTATAAATAGAGGAGCATATCCTTCAAAAAAAGGATCGGCTTTTTAACATACATATTAAGCTAATAAACCCTATTCGTCAATCATCTTTACTTCATTGGCAATATACTTCTTCCCTCCAAATTCTCAAGAGTCATTGCCCTTTCGTCCCTCTTTAATCATAATTTGGATTTAGCATCTTTGTGCTAGACCCGGTTCGAACACAGAGCACTAACTAGACAAGCCAAAAAATTTTAACATAGGAAAAATCTCAAAAAGAGACATTAGAAAAAACTTGGCTGAGAAGCAACCAAAACTTGAAAATCAGGCACCAGAGTTCGATTATTCTCCGATGCAAAGAAAAAGAAAAAAAAAGATTTTAGAATATGAGATTTGGCTATTGATCGGCCCTTATCAATCAAATTATAAGAATAAAATTGACCAAAAACTAATGAAATTTTATTAATTTAAATTATATAATAATTTAACTAGTAAAAAGTTAAGTTTCTAAATATACTAAAAATCTTATATATTTTTTTTGTCAACAATCAGATCGACAAAACCTAAAACTTGATTCATAATCAAAATGTTATATTTTGAAACGGAAATAATACTAGGTAACATTAATATATTTTCATTTATTATTAGATGTTTTCCCATTTGGCTACAATCTAATTAATGTGCTTTTAAATAAATAAAAAAAGAGGAAAATCTAGTTATATATTAAAATTTTAATATATAGCTGCCAAAGAAAAGAAATTAAAAAAAAATTTTAAATGTGTATATACCCAGAAAATAATATAAAACTACGTACAAGAAAGGAGGTCACTTTAATTTGTTCGCCGTGTTTCCGAGTTCCGGTCGAAAATAACGGTTAGTCCTACAAAAGATCAGACTTTCTTCTCCGATTTCTTCGAGAATTTCGATCCTCGGGGCTTCAAGATTGAGTTTCTTTCTTCATCCTTTTGGGCCCATAGAATTTACAGGTCCTACTCCTTTTTGGCTGCAGATTACAATTACAGTGCTTTAGGGTTTCGTTTGTAGTTCTTTGAGGCCTTCCTTCTCCGATTTCCGAACGATTGATCTTTCTGTTGAATCTTCTAGCTGGTTGGTTACATTAGTCTGTGCAATCTAGTCATGAAAGGGTTTTGATTAGGGTCATTGTTTGGAATGTATGCGTTGAAGTTATACTGTTTCTAGTTTTTTTCTGTGATCGATTTAAAATTCTTTCCTTAAAATTTATTTTCTGTTTAGGTCTTTTCTCGTCTCATCATTTAACCTTTGTGTTTCAGGAAAATCAACCATTTACGAGTGCAATCTTTCAGTCCTGAGTTCACTCAAGAGTCCTTGCTTTGTTTGCTTTCTGCTTGTGGAGTTGATTAATATCTGCCGATGTCAAGTTTACTTAATGTAATGCAACATATCCTTAAATCATTGTGTCGCAGTTTTGTCGATGTAGCTTTAGGGTAGAGAATGTTTTATCATTCCTCTGAATAGTGGTAAATTGTTAATGATTTTCGCAGTCTTCAGTAAACGGGTCTACCTCAAATTTATCAGACGGTTCAGGGAGAACGTTTACTTCTTCTTTCTCTGGTCAGTCTGGACCAGCGTCTCCAGGCTATCATCATGCTGGTGAGTAGATGTTTCCGGCGTTATTTCTGCCTGAATTCTACTGAACTTATATTGGTTCTTTTTTTTCTGTAGGGTCTATTCAGGGACTTCATAATCTACATGGAAACTTTAATGTTCCTAACTTAGCGGGTACCCTGGGATCAAGAAATTCAGGTCTTACTGGTGTTCCTTCTGCTGGGCTACAACAACAAAATGGAAGTATTTCGAATGGAAGATTTGCATCCAGCAATCTTCCGGTGGGACTCTCTCAGGTAAAGCCATGCATGTGTTAGGAACTTGAAGATAATTCAAAATTTATCCCTTGCTTTGGCTCTGCTTCAAAGTTTGCTTTTGGATGCATTTGCAGATGTCTCATGGTAGCTCTCATGGACACTCAGGACTCACTAACAGGGGAGGTATACATACTTGAAACACCTATTTATGTAGTAACACTAATCAGCATGATTGTTCTATTCTTTGGTGCTGCTTACCTCTATCATATTGCTAATTAGATAACTGTACCAGGATTGGGAGTTTCTCCAATATTGGGAAACGCAAGTCCTCGAATGACAAGCTCTATGGGGAATATGGTTGGTGGAGGCACAATGGGTAGGACTTTGAGCTCTGGCGGAGGATTGTCGATTCCAAGTCTTGGTTCTCGGCTAAATTTGGCAGTAAATAGCGGGTCTGGAAATATCGGACAAAATCGCATGATGGGTGGGGTCCTTCCGCAAGGTACTTCATAACTTTCTATCCTGTTTTGCTGTTTGTTGGGATTCGTTATATTAACTGATCTACTGATCGTTTAGTAATCTAGACTTAATATCACTTCCAAATATGTTAAACCCATTGTGAAATATGATCCAGATTAGAATCCAATAAGAAATCATTAATCGAAGAATACCAGATTTGAAGTAGTGTCTAAAACACATAATTTGACCAGAATTTTAGAATCTATGATCAATTAAATCCAGTAACCTACAACCCCACATTTATTTCCAAATTTGGTCCTCTTATACTCTTCACTTTCTCTTCAGGATCTCAGCAGGTCCTTTCAATGCTGGGAAATTCTTACCCTACAGCTGGAGGACTTTCCCAAAATCATGTTCAAGCAATGAATAGTCTAAGCTCTATGGGCTTGTTGAATGATATGAACTCCAATGATACTTCTCCATTTGATATAAATAATGATTTTCCTCAGCTCACAAGCCGGCCCAGCTCTGCCGGTGGTCAAGGACAATTGGGTAAGTAATAAAAATCCTATAATTTTGTCTTCTTTGTTTTGTCAGTTTAGAGCAAAACTATACTCCGCCTTTTTCTGATAATTATTAGGCACTCGATTGAAACAAGGCCTTGGGATTAGCCCCATAGTTCAACAAAACCAAGAGTTCAGCATCCAGAATGAAGATTTTCCAGCATTGCCAGGATATAAAGGTCCTCCTTTTGATCTGAAACTTTTTTTGGTGGATGCCCTACTTGGGTAGAAAATTTCTCAATTTATGTCCTACTTGTGTGCATTATGAAATTTGAGATTTTTACCTTTTAAGGAACTATTGACCTTCTACATTGCGTGATATTTGGTTCTAAAAGAAATGTAGAGAGTACTTTTGTGACCATACCCTGCAGAAATCATTTCATGATCCAATGAGATGCTACCCTCTTAAAAGTTATTATATTACTAGTATAAAGTCTTCTTCTATCAAATTTTCAGACACTTTCATGGTGTCTGCATTCAGTTTACTTGTTCTATATATAAATAGATTTTCTTAGTCTTGACAAAGTTGAACGGTGTTGTACAGGTAATAATGCTGATTATCCACTGGATTTGCATCACAAAGAACAACTCCATGAGAATTCACTTTTAATGATGCAATCTCAACAATTATCTGTGAGTTTTAGCTTGTCAAAACATGTCACTGGTTTTAATTGCCATTCATTGAAAGTTTTCTTCAAAACGTTTACCTTATCCTCTAGTGTGGCTACTTGCAGATGGGAAGGTCTGGTGGATTTAACTTAGGTGCACCATATACCTCACATCGTCCTCAACAACAACATTCTCAAGCTGTGAGTAGTAGTGGTGTTTCCTTGCATGGGTCTGACATCTTCTCATCTTCGCATCCGTCTTACCACTCGCAGGTATGGTATAGTCTATAATATTTAATAACAGGCTGAAGATAGTTTGAGGTTTTACTTCATAAAACCAACGTTAATGTTCTTTCTAAAATATATTTGATTGGTTTTAGACTGGTGGACCTCCGGGTATGGGATTAAGATCTATGAATTCTGCAAATTCTGTCACTGGGATGGGGTATGACCAGCAGCTCATCCAGCAATATCAGCACCAACAGAACACGCCCCAGTATCGTTTGCAGCAGATGTCAGCTGGTAGCCAACCTTTCAGAGATGTAGGACTACAATCAATGCAGGTTACACAGTCAAATCCTGATCGGTTTGGCTTGCTCGGTTTGCTCAGTGTGATAAAGATGACCGACCCTGACTTGAATTCTTTGGCACTTGGGATTGATCTGACGACATTGGGGTTAAATTTGAACTCAACAGAAAATCTTCATAAGACTTTTCGCTCGCCTTGGTCAAATGAACCCTCTAAAGGGGATCCAGAATTCAGTGTACCGCAGTGTTACTATGCAAAAAACCCTCCACCTCTACATGTAAGTCACTCTACTCTCTCATAAGTACCATCACTCTCTTGTCCATCCGGCTATGTGTTTTCTTATCATTAGCTTTTTAATTTTTCTTTTTTGGTGGATGCAGCCAGGGCTCTTTACAAAATTATTGGTAGAAACATTGTTTTATGTATTCTATAGGTATATGTCTTTGAAATTTAAACTACTTGTTGTTATGTGCTCTTCTATCAAAGAAATATAATGATATTTCTTGTGCAGCATGCCGAGAGATGAGGCACAATTATATGCGGCAAATGAACTGTATGTGCTTTTCATTTTCTTATCTTTCTTTTTTTTCTCTCTAATATTGTGACTCTGAAACTGCTTCTTTGGAGTCTTTTCTTCACAATTGACATATATCGAACTTGGAATATAAATTTACCATAAATTTGTCTTCACATGCGAAGAAGAAAGGATCTACACAACATCAACTTTTCAGTCCATCTTTCTTTTCCATGACTTGAAATTGGGTTTCTGTCTATATTTCCTGGTTTGGTATCAGATTGCAATGAACTGAAGGATAAAGCTGCGCAACTCTTATTGTTTTGCAGTTACAATAGGGGTTGGTTCTACCACAAAGAACACAGGTTGTGGTTCATTAGAATGGGGGAACCTCTCGTGAAATCAAATTCGTATGAAAGAGGATCATATCACTGTTTTGATCCAAACTCATTTGAGATCGTTCAAAAGGTTAGTATATCCAAGTTCTGCTCATCGATTGTATCTTGATTTTCATTTGGGCCTCTGAAACACTCAAAACCATTTCGTTGCAGGAAAATTTTGTTCTCCATTACGAGTTGCTGGAAAAAAGACCGTCCCTGTCTCAACATTGATTGTAAATTGTCCCTTCAGTATTACAATGTAAATTTCCTACCAAATTATCTGTTGGATAGGAAATCCATAGAACAGGAACCAATAGCCAACATGTATTGTTCTCGGATTTTAGCTTTCGAATTTATTCAACTCCTAGTAACTTTTTGTTGATCATATATAGCTGGAAACTTCTTCAAGCTATAGGCTATATCAATATACATATCTTCGGGTACTCAGATATCTTTGTTTGTCTTTCTGGTCTAATTCTTATTCGATTTCTCGGACTTAAAGCATCTCAGGGAACATTTCAACACCAGATGCTTCACCCGCATCAACTCGTTGAACAACCATGTCAGGAAAGGTACTTCTAGTTCTTGCCGTGCACACAAATGCAAAAGGGACCGAGGATTGTCAAAGTTAGATTGCGTACAATTTTGTACACTCGTTTTGGAGAATGTCAGAATCTGTAAGCTGGGAAATTCCCCAGGATCCAGATTTGCTGTTAATGGAGGATCTTCTGATGTTTCTTGCATTGGCAGCTTCGATCTTGTGCTGTATTATCCAGTAGCACATTGTCCCTAATGTCGTAATCATTATAGTTGCCCCAATAGCAGTCACCCCTATAGCTAGCCACTTCTCTTCTTCACCAACAACAACAAATGACAAAGCCAAAAAGGCAACAGAGATGAGAACACAAGCAAGCCACATGAGTTTGTTTATCACAGCCATCATCTGTTTCTTGGCCTTGCTCTCTATTACCACCACTGATGTCTGAACCACAACGACTGCTAAGGAGATGAAGAGCGCGACTGAATCAAAGATGAAGAAAATTATGAACGGAGTCGTTGGTGCAATATTTGCCTCTCCAAGGGAATGACCATCTGGAATTTTACTTGTTTCTTCTACATACTGCCCCGGGACGGTGAAAATGGCTGCAAAAGCGACTGTAGCAATCAGAACAGCTACAACAGTAGTTGAGTTGATTGCATTGTTAAGACCTTCTGTGTGCATTCTGTTGAGCTGTTTAGCGATTCCCTGAACACGTTTTCTGGTCAGGCGTGTATGCTGAAGCTGATTGTGAACCTCGTGCTTGATATCACTTACGGTTTGTTTCAGCTCCCGAGCAGGGTTAGGCCCAGAAGGCTTAATAGTCTTGGCACTAGGAACACCATGTTTCTGTAAGATAAGAGCCACTTCTGGATTCCCAGTCTTTTCTGCTGTGTCAAGTGCGGTTTCGCCTGATCGATTAACAGCTTTTGTATCAGTAATGTTGTTGGCTAGCAGCAACTTAACAATCTGAGATCGGCCTTTTCGGGCTGCAATGTGCAACGTCGTGTTTCCCTTTGTGTCTGCTATATTGATAGAAGACCTATCTGCTTTAATGAGCTCCTCCACGACCTCAACATTTGTTCCTTTAACCGCCATGTGGAGGGCTGTTTGGCCCTTCTTGTCCATCCTGATTGCAATCGCAGGTTCCGATGCTAAGAGAGCCTTAATGACTTTGACATGCCCATTCCTTGATGCAGAGTGCAATGCCGTCTTACCATTGCTTTTAGCAATTCCAGCGAGACTGCTTCCTAATTCCAATAGAAAGTTAACCACTTCTGTGTGTCCTTGTGTTGCAGCTGTGTGCAGTGCCGTTGTATTTGATGGATCCACCGTCAAAGCTAGCTCCGAATGAGCCTCTGCTAAAACCTTCAACACATCTGTAAAAGTCCAAAAAATGCTAATCCTTAAGTCGCATTCGACTGGCTTTAATGGTGAGTTTTAGAAGGGTTTTACTAACACTTACCGAGATGTCCTTGCTTTGCAGCAATGTGGAAAGCATCGAATCCATTCCTTGCTTTGATCTCAACCAGAGAAAGATCATAACAATTGATCATCTCTTTCACAATCTCTACTTCACCATACTCAGCTGCAACATAAAGTGCAGTTTCACCTGATTGGTTCTGTTTCCCCAAGAGCTGATTCAACTCAGACTCTCTGGTTTCCGTAAAAATCTCGACAACTTTCTGTTTGTTTCCATATCTTACAGCTGAATGAAGCAGCGTATCTTCGCGTTTTCCGGTCAGCTGTTTCACCATTTTCTTCTTTGGCACATCAGAGCTCGCCACAGAGTCTTCTTCCCCTTCCATCTTTGATACAATCACAAAACCCTGAGAAAACCCTGATACGTTTATCTCCATTAACATATTCAAGTAAACAATCTAAATCCTATGAAAATGCAAAAAGAAGAAGAATGAATCATCATTACCAGGCCTCGAATGGTCCACGTACAGCTCTTGAAGATGATACTTTAAAAATGTATTAATAAATGTAATGACAGAACAAGATTGGTGTTCTTCGTTAAGAACAACATTAAGATGTAGAAAGAGCTATAAATGGAAAAAACAACATTAATAAAGATTTATAAGAAAATAAAATTTGGACATGAGAGGCACATGTAGTAAAGAACAATGTCAATCACTTTATGTTATGTGAATCCATAAACCAATGAACGAAAACGAATCTATTTACATAAATATTTGTGTTACTTTCTTAAAAGGTTGCGATCATGACACCTTCAATATTATAAAATTTGTTAACTTTTTATTCTTTTTCTACTTTTAAAATTGTTTGATTTGAAAGGTACCACCAAGTAAAGTAGATTCTTTCCTTAGCTTTGATGTTTTATCGTTATAAGTGGTTTGGTGATTGTATATGCTAATTTGTTTCTAATCGTTCAATTTTGCAAAATGCTTTCCACTTGCTTGGCCTTTCACTCTCGTCTACGCTTAGCTTTTTAAGTTGTTACTTGTCTCTTTCTTATTTGTCTGTATTTTAATAAACCATGCAATTCCATGCAAAGAAGCATACCAACATAAATGGGCCTCTGAAATAAGTTTCTTCTTGGTAGCAACTAAAAACATATAAACTCAAACCATTAGGACCCTAATAGTTTAACATTTATCATTAAACATTAGCTATTTCCCGGTAAAATTGATGAAGAGTGTGACCTAGTAAATGTTTGTACCTTTTTTTTTTTTGGTGAAGGCTAGTAATTGAGTTAATATATATCATGCAAGATTACACTTCTATATGAATATGAACTCCAGTGGAAAAAACTTCATAAGTAAACATGTTTTATTTTATTTTATTAAAAATTAACTTTTTGGTAACCTCAAGTCAGTCATTAATAAATCAAGGAATAATTGTGTCTACATACAAAAAAATCTTGAGAAAATCTTCTAATATGACAGATCAGAGAATCAGCTCCGAAATTTAGGATATAAGGGATCAGATTTATTGAACAAAGTCTTCCATACATGAAGAGAACGCTCACCAATTTTCGAGATTCATCACCATCTTCATACTTTTTGAATTATCACGATCTCCACCTTAGAGTATATCTCTATGCTTCTGAATTGTGCATGTCATTGCCCAACAAAATTTTACTTTTTTTCTCACTTTATTACAAGACTCCAATGTATAATAAGTAATTAATCAAGTGCTCTAACTAACATTCCCTTTCAAAAGATTGAGATAAAAGGAGTGTTCGACCCAAATAATAATGGACTCTCCCACCATCATAGATAATAAATGGAGATTGATTCGGCGCAATAAATAAAAATTCATTTGGAAAAACAAAACACAATTTTAGGTATATGTGACAACAGAACAGCTTCTTACATACATAAAGAAACCAACAAGTAGGCACCATTCAATTCATTCTAACTACTTAGATTATGCTGTTTTTATATTGTTGGTATATTGCATCATCAGGTCTTTGCTTGTACTATTATTTTTGTTAGTTTTTGATAGACTATTCTATTATTTCTGTAACCTAGCCACTTCTGACTCTTAGGAACTTTTGTCACAAGATTAATTTCAAAGTTAGTCAGTACAATAAAATACTGTAAATCGATCCTGTTACAATTAATCGGACATGGTGCATTAATTCCCTATTTAACTGTTTCTAGCCTTAAGTATAGCTTATTTCAGAATAATGATAGAGGGAAAATTTTACAAATTTTTTTTTTTTCAGGATGGACAATACATCATTCATAACTCAAAATCTTAAACCTATCTCTAAACCCTAATTGCCCACGTAATTTCCTGAAGTCGAACTCTAATAAAATAGATAATAGATATAAATTTAAGCATTTGACCCAAAACATTTGACACAAAATATTGTAAACTGTTAACAAAATTATTTGCTAGAATCACAATTGTTAAAATATAATTTGTAGTTAAAGATGTGTATATTGGTTATTAACTATTGAGGTCCGCTTGAATATGAAGTGAAACCCAAATCAAAAAGTTTTTTTTTTCTTTTCATAAAGAGCTCACAAGAATTCTGCTAATTTTAGGTTCAAATCAAGCATACTAAGATGATTGACTTGGCAATTGTCAAGATAATTGTGGCGGCTGGGTATTTTTTTTTCTAACCTTATTCATTTATTCTAGTAACATGATCGACAAAAATTCGATCCATAGTTAAATTGTTTCCACTGAAACTAGCGGAATTTGAACTCACCATCTAATACCAAGGTAGATAAGGAACAAGTTAACTGGGGCATCTTGGCGTGGTGGTTGAGTATTTAATCAATATAATTTGTTAAAAAAACAGTTTATCATGATTACTTCATATTCAAATTAATTTATCAAGATAATTGTGGAGTATATATTTATTTGGGCTTGCTTGTAAATACACGGGACCTCAATCGGCTGTTGACATTAAATGCAAATTAAATGTACTTCCCAACAGACAATCTAATTCAATCTTTTTTTTTGCACTTACCAATCGACTGCTTGCATAAAAAAAATTTACTTTTCACAATACGTTTAGAAAACCAGAAATATAAATATATAATAGGAATACTATATTTTATATAAATTCCCACTTATTTTACAGTATTTTACATATGATTAAACATAAATTCCTAAATTTAACTTGCTTAATACAAGAGACCTTTACAACAAATAATAACAATTCTTAGTAATGATAGAAACAAGAATAGTTATAGTTTAACAACTAAAGTTAGTTACCTAAAGAGGCATTCATACGTATGTAGTGTAACAAGCTTTAGTTAGTAACTTAATACTGTCATAAAAGCAAACATAACATTAGATTATTATAAGGGAAATATTACAATTAAAGCTAAGGTAATTTATTCATTAAAGGATACAATAAATAAATTATTACACCCAAAAAATTATTTTTATGACAATAAAAAAACTGAGATAAACTATAATCGTAATTTCTTTGTTTTTTATATTTTCTTTCCCATCCAAATTAGAAAAAAAAAACACAGACAGTAAAATGTAACAATTCAGAATCCAAATAAATAAATGAAAAAGGAAAAGCCTATATAATTACCTTTTTGTTGGATTTGCAGTTTTAAGTATATTGTTTACATATTTTCTTCACATTAATCCTTCTGGGATCTTGAAAGTATCTGGATCATCTTCTTCATTAATCCAACCAAACTTCTCAAAGAAAGGACTCAATATCGATTTTGGTGGATATGAATCAATACAATGATTCCACACATTTCCTGATGCTTCTCCTGCATTAAGATCTCTTACAACTTCCCAAACACAGCTATTACACTTGAATCCTGCTCCAAAGCTGATCATGAACACTCTATCTCCTCTCTTCAATCTCTTCTTTGCTTCCATGTATCCCAAAACATACCATAAGCTACTCGCTGATGTGTTGCCAAATCTGTGTAGTGTCATCCTCGCTGGTTCTAGATCATACTCGTTTAAGTCGAGACTGTAACCAATTGCATCAATCACTGCTTTACCTCCTGTATGAATACAGAAATGATCAATACCGGTTTTGAAGTTGATCCCTGCTTTGATTCCTGCTTTTGGAGCTGCTTGAGCTGTGTTTGATGCTGTTGAACCTTTTGTAGGGCTTCTACGAAGCTTCTTGATGAGAAGACACAACATAAACCTCAAAAGTTCAGTTACAGGAAGAATCTTAGGAGTTATGACTTTGAGATTGTCTACAAAAGCACGAGTTGCTGCTTTTGGAAGAGTCTTGTCTAAATGGATACCAACTCGTCCTAGCTCGTCTTCTTTTTGAACACAGGCGCCAAAAGAATCATCTCTAAATCCATGGTGAGTCCTTACCAAACACCTTAGCTTGAACATGGCTCTATGGCTTTGAGAACGTTTGTTTGACAAGAGAATAGCACAGCCACCAGACCGGAACAAGCAATTAGCAAGGATCATAGACCTGTTGTTTCCACTGTACCAATTAGGACTAAGTGACTCAGAAGTCACAATAAGAGCAAGCTTGTTCTTATATGTTTTGAAGATATTCTTAACAATATCAATGGAGATAACACTTGCACTACATCCCATAGCCGTCAAGTTGAATACCTTAATATCTTCTCTCATTTTGTAATGATTAATGATTCTTGCAGATAATGAAGGTGTTGAATTGAGCATTGAGACATTGACTACGAGGATGTCAATGTCAGAAGGTGAGAGTTTGTTTCTCTCAAGGAGTTTCTCAATTGTGTCTATATAAAACTCTTCCATCTCAGTGAGACCATCTTGTATTGTTGGATTCTGTTCACGTCCTTCAAAGAAGAGCCTTGGTGCGTAAGTTTGTTCTCCAATTCCAGAGCTAACGATGGCTTTGAGCAGGAACTTGTACTCGTTGAGTCGTAGATGTTTGTTTCGTAAGATGATGTCACCACTGAATTGAGTGCTCACTATACGATCATCGGAGGGTTTGTGTAATTGGTAATCTAAGATGTAACAATTCTGATCTCTTTTGGAGTCTATATGTTTCCAAAGTTTGAAGATTAGATAAGAGATGAGAAGAGAGAAAAGCACAAAGAAAAGATCCATTAATCTTTTATTTGTTTCTGGTTTGTTTTTGTTGGACTGTGGGAACAGAGAAGTGATGTGTATTTATAAATGCATGAAAATGTAGCAAAGATTGTTGTGGGATATATAAGAGGACAGTCAAGCAGGAAAAGACAGCTTTCATTTTTTTTGACAACTCATTCTGTCCAAAAGATTCTGTCAAAATCATTGGTAAATCTTAGGAGGTTAATAAACTACACTTATTTAATTATAAAAGTTACAAGGACCTACTCATAACTACTCATGGTAAGAAAAATTAGGAGAAAGTCAACAAAAACCTTTTTTTTAAACCAACAACAAGATTCGATCTATAATTCAAACTCAATTCTAAATTCTAAATAATATTACTGGTATACATAACTCTCCATAGTCAAACTATAGTGGACAAACAGCATAAGACTTATTATTTCTAATAATTAAATTAACAAAATTTGATTCATCATCCAAATTCGTCTTTGGACTCCAAACAATATCATGTCAATGCAATTTTTCAGAATCACATTCTGATAGAAAAAATAATGAGATAAATTTAATCATTTGATCAAAAACATTATTCTCAGTCCAAAAAATATTTTTTTTTTTGTATCGGAAAAAAATCACGTTTTATTAGCGAAATAGATTTGGCCGGACTAATCATTGTTAATACATGATAAATAATGCAAAATATTTTACCAAAATAAATTAAGACATGACAACTCTGCGCATGGACCACTAGCTCACCATGGTGGTAGTGGACTAGGAGGACTTTGCCTGTCCATTTAAGTATTCATTCAATTAAATTCAGTCAGAAAATTTACACAGACAAATGCAGCATAAGTTATTGTGGATACACGTTGTATGGCGTCACTGAGAGAAACACTACAGTAATGTGTATCCAATATGTAAAGAAAGATGTGAATCTGAGTTTGAAGGCGAAATTTAAAACCACTTTGGTCAGAATAATCTGTAGAGATTGGGATTTGGGATAGCAAAAATAGAACTGACAAAGTACAATTTTACACCAAAAGTTTATGCAAATTTAATTCTGGCCAACAACAGGCGGCTAATTCTACTTGGGTTTCTGAAACCTTCCATTTTAAAATACGATTTTCAACACTGAGAGTGTCAGACTTAAGTTGTGTCCTACAATAAGTTAACACATCAACGTCGATGTAACTAGTTTTTGCTAATAAGTAGAGAAACACTTTGGTTGTCTATTTATTAATTTTAATTCACGCGGAAAATTTTGGTACATTCTGACTTTTCAAGTCATCATTCAGAAATTTATAATCTTAAAAAACATTTCTGATCAAATCTATATTAAATTCCAAATAGTAAAATCATCCCTAAAAAGGCGAAGTATTTCTATTATAATTTGATTATAGATAATCTCTTTACTAAGTAGATTGTTTTATATTGTGAAAAATATTTGGTCAACCAGTTAAATGTTATCTCTGCTATTTTCTCTAATCGAATACAAGTTTAGAAAATCGTGGTACATGATATCGTTAGAAATTTGGTTATGTATAAGATTTTATCGATCTATTTGTTGACAAAAAATTTATGATTTATATAAAGTTTATTAGCTCTAACACACGATTGTATCGATTGACGTTTCTTAGACCAAAGTTTGAAGTTTTTCTTCTACAAGTTTGAAGAGTAGATTGGGTATCAAAATCAACTCACATATACATATATCTATATAAGGTAAATTAAAGTATAAAATATATATAGTATGAAAAAAGAATAAAGGTTGTGAATGAAAGAGTAATAAAGAGATTTGGTGAGATGTGCGTATAGAGAAAGAGTTTTTAGTATAAAAGAAAGTATCATCTCAACTTCCACCTACTTAATTACGTTTCTTTCTTTCTTTCTTTTACTATCAACGCTTATTCACACTATCCGTGTGCGCCTACGTCATTTTATTATCTTTTTCTTTTGCCCTAACTTCAATTAATTTATTAATCAAATTCATATTTAAAATTTTGCTTAGTATAATGATTAAGATAATTTAGTTAATAACTTATGGGGTTTGATCGTTTTTCATTGCATGTACTTGACTTTTTAAAATTAGAAAGTAAATTTTAGTTTATGATTGGACCTTGTTGTAACAATTTTTTTTTTGGTATCACTTTGTTGTAATAATTTTTGACAAAAAAATCATATTCAAAATGATTTTTTAGAAGTTATTTTGGTATGTACTACTAAGTTATTTTTATCAATTGTTCTTTTCTACTTGGATTTGATTCTAAAGATCAAATTTATCCATAAGATATTATTAAAAGTTTGGAAAATTTACTATGGATCAGAATCAGATCTTGGTATCCTAATTTTGACAAAAGAAACCATCTCTTTAAATGCTGCTATAATACTTACTAGTACACAGTACAAATTCACGTTTTGTATTGAGTCGTCTTATGTTATAAATGTTGTCAATATAAGATCACGCGTTTACTGCAATATTGTCAACTTGCTTTCTAGATTTTTTTTATCAGAGGTTTGCAAACACTTTGTGAATCGTAGCGTTATGAGTTCTCAGGTTAATGATGGAGTTAATGTTCGTACGTTTTCTGGTTTGTTGCTCATGATCTCTTACTTTGACTTTTCCTTTTATAATTTAACTTGAGTGATTCGGGTTTTTACTACCCGGCTAATTGAAGATTCACTAATTCATGAAAACTGCCGGACAGTTAAATCATTGTAGCAAAACCTTATACCTACTAAACCATAAAATAATACTTAAATAATTTAAAAATGTTGTAGTTAGAATTTATACGAATTTACACCCTAAAATCTTAATTCTATTACCAAGTGACTAGGTTTGACATTTCCTAAGGTTATCCAAATTACAAAACAAAACTCTCCACATCCTAATGTTAACAAATGGAGAGACGAAAGATGTTTCACAATAGTGATGTGTTCCAAATGAAAACAAATTGGCTATCCCTCATTAAAGTGAAATATAATTATTCATTTCGGACTAAAACATTCACATGAGACATAACTAATTGCATTTAATATAATACAGCCCAACTTCAACTATAACGAAAGTGATACAAAGGCAGAATAATCGCATAAACGTCAATCATGTGGTTTAAATCATGGATATGATGATGTTGAGAGATAAGATTGAGAGTGAAATATGTTTATGCAGCCAAAATAAGCAATATGATGAGATGTTTAAGTGTGAATGAAATTAGAGTCAGTAATAGTAATGAATCAAAAATAGAAGATACAAATGTGGTACCACTGGAAAAAATTGAAGACAAAAACAGATGAATCGTGGCCAAACTTGTATTCCTCCTATGTTCTTACCTACGGAATACTAAATTAAATCCTCATTTATTGCTTTCTTCTTCAACTAACTACTTAACCTCCAACCACTATTCTTTTCCTTTTTTTTTTTTTTTTCCAATCATCGATATTTTAAGCAATTAGCCCTTTTATTGTGTCGGTCACCTATCAGTATTTGTGTACACATAATTTAAAATTTAATAACTCAATTTCCTTTTCCACAAATTTGATTTACTGTAAACTTTCGTAGCTGTCAAAACCTATCAATATATGGTGACTAAAAATCCTAACTATGGTTACCCGGAACTAAAAAACCGACCCGAAATAATGGGTACGGTAGTACCCAAAACTAAGAAAAATACTTATTGGTTTCTTTTCATCTATACCCGTAGGTATAAGGTAATACCCGGTACCGAACCGATATCAGAATGGGTACCCGATTAACCCAAAAACATGTAAACATATATGAGAATTTAGGATAATTTTTCCAAAATATTACGGTATTTAGGTATTTTTTTCGGGTATTCAAGTATTTTTCATATAAATAATTGTATTTCGGGTATGAAATACTCAATTATATAGTAGAATCGTAAAAAAATTTATAATATTTATACCTGACCCGAATAAGAATCGGTACCGGAACCGAATCAAATTGTATTTAGTTCCTAAATGGGTACAAAAACTATGGAGCCCAACCGATCTGGAACCAAGCAGAACTGACCTGAATCCGAACCGAAATATCGAATGTTCCTAAATGAGAATAAAAGTTTCATCTATGAAAGACCCGGACCCGAATGAATATTACTCGGAACCAACCCGAATACCCGAATGCCCAAACCTAGTTTTAAGCATTAGGAGTGTTGGAAATGGGACGTTAACCCCTTTCCAACCTCTGTAATCAAAACGGGTCTTAACCTAACAAAAGTTTCAATCTCCACCAAAGAAAACTAATGAGAAGAAAATAAACATTCAATAGATGTTTATGTGTATTTTTATATATCTGTGAAGATCTCGATAACAAGACGATCTCAAAAATCTATATTTACTTATTTGAAGTTCTAAACTAGGTCAAACATTTTACTATGTAAAAGAGATTGTAATTTAGTCAAAAAGAATACACTCGGACTAGAATTACTGAATTATCGTCTCGACACCATCCTTGTATTCGCTATCGATTTGTTTTTTTTTTTTTTTTTGGTTCAAAGATACATCATATTAATGATATCAGAAAGAGTTGGTGGACTTTAATACATGTTTTGCCAACATATCGGCTTCAGAGTTGTTCTTCTACTAATGAACACAAAATCTATGAAATTAAAACGCGTTGTCAGGAGGTTAATGTTGTGACAGATTCCATAAATCTCTTTTGGAGCTTCCTTCTTGATTATTGCCTGGATCAAGATCTGGGAGTCGGATTGCACTTTGATTGAGTCGAGGATTTGATCAGCTGCTTCTTCTAGGGCCATTTTGACAGCCATAGCTTCTGCCATTAACGGTGAACAGATGTGTTGAGCTTGTTCTCCTTTCTTTGATTTCCGATTAGACGCCCAATCGAAGAAAATATTAGCTAATCCTGCTTCCTCTTTTTCTTTGTTCCAAGCTGCATTTGTGGAGATTATGATTCTTACCGGGAAATTGCAGGGTTGATGGCAGATATGTGCGTTTGTTGTCCCTTTTGATTCTAGAAATTGGGCTTCTTCCCCTTCTTTTGCACTCTAGATCACATTTGTTAGGATGTCTTCATGGGTGCTTGGAGATGAATTGAAGAACACTTTGTTCCGAGCTATCCAAGTAGACCAAAGGATCCAAGGTATGATCGATGTTGTTCTTACACCTATCGAAGGCAATGAGATTGCTCTGTTTTCTATTTTGATTAGATCTTCTATACTTTGGATTTGATCTGGCTTGATTTTCTTCCATAAGGGTGCTTATTTCCATACTTTTTGCACAAAATCGCAATGTATGAATAAGTGTTATAATGTTTCCAGTTGATTGTAGCGTTTACAGGTTCCATCTTCCACAATTCCTCTTATCTGTAACTTTTCTCCTGTTGGTAGAGCGTCATTTAGGAGTTTCTATATG
Source organism: Lepidium africanum (assembly GCA_900406405.1). NCBI lineage: Eukaryota > Viridiplantae > Streptophyta > Magnoliopsida > Brassicales > Brassicaceae > Lepidium > Lepidium africanum. Next base: position 16,365 of record OVAX01000911.1, on the reverse strand, counting down.
AAGGTTTTAATCTTTGGAGAGCTTTTGGGACGCCAAACTTTCTTGGTCTAATTCAGAGTAGGTACTCGATGTGACTCAATTGTTGCATTATGTTTCTCCATTCTCTTGCTATGATATCCGGATTTTGCAGATAAGCTCCATTTGTAGTAGATAGCCAACAAAATTTATCTCTTGCTCCATACTTACTTGGTTTGATCCTGAGAATAATAGCTTCGATTTTTGGAACCAACTCTCTAATTTTGTCAACATTCCACTCTCTAGTTCCAGGGTAGAATAGCCCTTTAACTAGCAAATTCACTTGATTCTCTTTTGTAGGGCCATGAAGCATTGTTTGTGTATTCATCGAGAGCCAAGGGTCATTCCAGATGCGAGTGGATTCTCCATCACCTATCATAATATCCAGAATTTTCCTTAACAGTTCTTTTCTAATGACAATTCCTCACCAACCATGGGATGGGTTTTAGGTCATCTGGCAGTCCAAGAAAGGCGAGTGTGGAGAATATTTACCAAGCATGACTCTAGCCAATAGGCAATCTGGGGTGGTAAGGATCTTCTAACTTAGTTTGGCTAGGAGGGTATCGTTGAAAGTTTCTATTTCTCTGAACCATAGACCTCCAGCTTGTTGAATAAATCCTTTTTCTTCCTTCCAAAATCTTCAGGGAGGCCTAAGTATTTGCCTAGCCCATTTGTGTTCCTTATTCCGAGTAGCTTTCTTACTCTCTCTTGATCATTTGCTGCAGTTTTTCTTGAAAAAATTATGCTTGATTTATGTTTGTTTATCGTTTGGCCTGAGACAGATTCATAGTCTTCTAGGATCTTCATTAAGGTTGTAAAACTGATATGATCTGTTTTACAGAAAAACATGGTGTCGTCTGCGAACAAGAAGTGGTTCAGTTTTGGGCTGTTCTTTACGACGCTAAATCCTTTCAAAGCTCCAGCAGTCTGCGTCTTATCACAGAGACCATACAAAACCGTGTTGCATAGTATGAATAAGTATGGCACGATGGGATCTCCCTGGCGGATTCCTTTATAAGGTACTACTTGTCCTTTTGCCGAGCCCTTGATGAGAAAAGAGTTGGTAATCGTACTTATGCATTGCATTATCCAACCTATCCAAGTGGGGTGAAATCCAAATCTGTCCATAACTTGGTTTAGGAAGTTTCATTTTAATCTATCGTAGGCCTTTGACATGTCGGTCTTTATTGCCATAGCTGTATTAACCTTTGCTTTTGAAGATTTCAGGTAGTGGAGCATCTCGTGGGTAACAAGGACATTATCATATATCAATCTACCAGGGATGAAGGCTGATTGGCTTTCGGTAATAAGCTTCTCAAGGCAAGGTTTAAGGTGCTTTGACAACATTTTGGAGAATATACATTGCAAAGAGCAATAGGCCTATAGTCTGCTGCAGTTTGTGGGCTCTGCTTCTTTGAGAATAGTCTGATGTGGGTCTTATTTATCTCTACAGGAAGTAAACCAGACGCAAAGATTTCCTGGATTTCCTTAACGAGGGCAGCACCAATAACTTGCCAGTTAGCTTGGAAGAACCCTGCAGCAAAGCCGTCAAGGCTTGTGGCTTGTTTAGGGTGGATAGCAAAAAGAGCGTCTTTTATCTCTAAGGTAGTATGTGGTGCTATTAGCTTCTCGTTCATGGCATCAGTGACAATGGGTTGCAAGGTTCTATCCACTATGCTTGGGTCTCCGATGGTTGGGCTTGAAACAAATCAGAGAAATAACTTTCCAAAACCCTTGTTATATCTTCTTCCTTATTAAAGCTCTCGCCATTCCTATTTTCAATCAGGTTAAAACGATTTATGGCTCTTCGCTTCTTTGCAATTGCATGGAAGTACTACTCTTCTACTTCTAGAAGCTTTCCTCTAGCTTATAGGCTTCTTTAAGGTCAATGTTGAGCTTTTGTATTTCCAATTCTCTGTGTTGGGAATGGGACATGAGGTAGTCCAAACGCTTCTTCTTAACTTCAAACTCTTTTTGGCTTTGATCCCTTTGCTCCTTTTTCCAGCTAATGATGGAGTTTCTGCATCTTGTGACTTTCTCGCTTATTAGAGGTGTCAAACGGGCCGGCCCGCGTCCATTTGGACTGTCCACGGTGGACAAATTTTTTTCTGTGATGTAGCGGGCTGGCCCGCTTGGACCACGGTCCATAAAACAATGTCCAAACCCACCTCGCGAAATTTGGCGGACAAACGGGCCGACCCGCAGACTACCTTTTTAATATTTAATTTTGAATTCATTTGTTTAAAAAAAAAAATTTATATATATATATAATAAGCTAAAAATAAAACTTAAAAAATTTCACATATATAAAAAAAACACATGTATTTTTTATATAATAGTCTAATACATATTGACATTAAACATATATGAAATTTTTTTTTTGCTTTTTTTATTGAGAAAATAATAGTTAAATTTTTTTAAAAAAATATGTAAAGTGGTAAGAATTTTAAAAAATCTTTTAAAATATTAATTTCGACATAATTGCTATATTTAATTAAAAAAAATATCGACAAATTTCAAATATTAACAATATATAAAATTTTGAGTTCTTATTCCGACCAAAAAAAATCTTATGTTCTATTTTTTAGGAATAATATTTTTAAAAAAGTTTTAATTGGTTTTAAAGTAAAGTTTTGAGACTATTAGTAATCAAAAACCATGTAATAACTATAAAAATTTTAGGTTTTAGTAAAGTATGTATTGTTTTTTCTAAATAACATATAGCCCGCGGGCTGACTTGCAATTTCGCGGACAATACCCGCTAGACCCGCAATCCGCTACGGGTCTGTCCGCAAGACCCGCTTTTTAAACAGGCCAAAAATATATGTCCAGACTCGCCCCACCACGGACCGGGTTTGACAAAGCCCGCGGGCATGTGGCCCACTTAACACCTCTATCGCTTATTGTCAGTTTTTTATGTCTCTCCTAAACTTCTTGAATCAGCTAGTTAATTTCCCCGTAGTTCTCTAGATTTCTGTCAAATCTAAACATGTTTTTTTCTATTCTCTTTTGTGTATGACAGATGGGCTATTAGAGGATGGTGATTAGATCCCTCATATCGAATTGTATTTTAATAAACAAAACTTCTACCTTTCTCTCTCGTTTGTTATACGTACTAAGACTTTGAATATTTTTATGTGCTACATCCGGTTCGAACAAGATCGTTATTTACCTTCCCAAAATGGGGACAAAATGGACAGTGAGACCCACTAACTCTGGAAAAAAAGAAAAATTCGTCGCTTTGTACAGTATTTATATAGGATGTTTGTACAGAACTGCTGATCTACTTCGAATATATAATATGGTTAAAGCGTACTTACAAGTGTGAACATCATGCTACACGACACAACACGTTAAAGCATCAAATCAATAGAACAAGTCAAACGAGCATGATTAATTAACTTTCTGGATAACTCTAGAAATGGGCGAATAAGACATGAAGTACGTCATTTTGAACGATTAAGTATCCGATGGACATCAATAATATTCCAAATTGACTTCACCGATAGAGTTGAATTTGAAACTTAATGAAGACGAGAGAAAAAAAAGTTATTATATTCGATGGATGTTAAAACGTAACAATGGATATGGCCTTTGACTACATACAACTATAACATGAAGCCTAAAACTGGTATTTAATGGGCTTTAGCTGAGGACCTAATGGGCCTTAAATTGAATTTGTGGGCTTTATTTTGAGAAATGTTGAGGGACCCGGAAGACATTTAGTTATGGATACGGGTACGGATTCGGATCCTCGTAGCCCAATAAATAAGTCTGAGATGTGATTATTAAGATCTTCAGGGGTAAATCTGACAATATCATATAACCCGGCCGGGAATTTTTTATAGAAACCCGTATACCCGGGCATGATTTTCTTCGCTATGGATGCTTTGATTTCGTCTCTCAGTTTCGGGTCGGGTACGACCCAAGAGTTTTGTTTCTTGTAAGTCTCTTCAAACGCTTCGTTGAACCGCCGTAGAGACTCCAATGCTTGCTTCTCCGCCGTTGAATCTCCGGGAAGTGACTTAATCACATTTTCCCACGCCTTCTTCTCATATTTCTCGAGGTACTGAGTCACCTTAACCTCGTGACTCATCACCCAATCGTCTCCCAAAACGATCATGAGATTTGATGTACGGACTTTGGAGAGGACGTAGTGGAGATTGTTGGCGAGGAAGAGATACGAGAGAGCTGAGTCGTTGTAGAGCCGAGATTTCGCGTCGATTTTGCAGAGTAAGACGAATACTAACCACGCTAATCTCGCCGCCATCGGAGAACGATCACTGGATCGATCGGGAATTTGTTCGTTGTTGTTTTTACCGTTGTTGAAGTAATCTTCCGGTAATGGAAGCGATGTCTCTTTGAGGATGCTGATGAGTGAGTCGCTGTAGTCTGCGAGGAATACGATGAAGTTCATTACATATCTCGTGAGTTGATGAACTCCGCCACCAGGAATCGCTATTTTCGACGATTCTTTTGTAATCGACGACTGAAACTCCGTCATCATCGTATTCACGGATAACGAAAGTTTCTCTAGAGATTCAACCGCTTGTGATCGAACGGAAGCGGTTGAATCGTAGCTGAAAATCTGCTCGATTTTGGGAATTAGGTTTAAGATCGTCTGGTAAACGTCAAGCGTAGAGAAGATTTTCTCTGGAGATTTTTTGGATTTCGCTACGCTGATCGGGAGAATGAAAAGAGTTAACGCGCTTTGTCGAGTAATCTCGACGAAGATAGATTCAGCAATGGAGGAGGGTAAAATGTGATCGGAAAGGATTCGTTCGCCGTTAAATAGAGTGGCGATTGCTTCAGTCGTAACTCGCACCCATATTTTGATCTTCTTCTCCATACTCTCCCATTCTAGTTTCTGCGTAGAGGTTAACTTCTCAAACCCTAACTGAGACAATGCTTCGTTGATGATCTTTTTCCGAAATTTCTTGTAGATTTGAACACATTCGTTCTCGTAACCAGAGGAGATCATGCAATTCGCTATCATTTTCAAATCCACTATAACATCTGTATCCCCAAATCCTCCTCTATCGTTAGCTAATTCTGATTCCGATTCATAATCAAGCTCTGCATCCGATTCAGAATCCGAAGTTATGCCACTTGTTCTCGAAGATGTGTTGGAGCCAAACGACAAATTGGAGACGGATTCAGGATCTAGTAATCGGCGATTGGTTTTCAAAATCCGGTAAAATTCCTTCTCCAATTGCTTCATTGCAGTACGCATTAAGTCCTGCGCTTGAGCAAGCTTAACAGAGTCTGGATTCACCACGATAGTACTCTGAATCGCGTAGTGTAACCTACCGATAACTTGGAGAAACCGTCTGCCATCTCTGCGGTTTTGGGGAGAGAAAAGAGAAGAGAGACAACAGGAAGAAGAAGAAGAGTCGTAGAGGTGTGTAGAAACCCATTGACGTATTGTAGCTTCAGCTGCCTGAACACTATCGGCGATTAGAGACTCGGAGAATCGCTGGTGATGCTGATGTTCATGTTGCTGTTGCTGTTCCTGTTGTGGCGGGAATTTAACGGCTTTTGATAAGGCAGAGGATTTCAAAAGCACCATCGTTTTCTTGGGTTTGAAGAAATTGTGTGTTTGGGTATTTATTTAAGCATATTCTGTTACGAAACTTCTCTGTTTTTACTGGGTCAAAGTAAATTTTCTATTAATAGATTTCTGAAATTTGTTTTTTATTTTTTTCTTTAGGTAACAGATTGTTATTACAGATATACTTTAGAGGTTAAGTTTGTTAAATGGTCATCATAGTGACAAATAACAATCTTTTCCTCTGTTTTGGTGCTAAATGTACAGCTTGGAATTAGGATTACTTGTCAAATTAACAGATTTTTCACATTTTCATAAATATTCAGTTGACAAAGAACATATGAGAATAAGCAAAAAGAACATATGAGAATAAGCAAAAAGAACATATGAGAATAAGCAAAAAAAAAAACAAGCTAGTAAGAAAGATAAACGGTACACTCCAGGACAGTCTCGAGTCCATCTGTGAACTGGTGTGGTTGTTGCTGTTGGGTCCCCGAGGAACCCATAAAAGTCTTGACAATTGCGAAGCCTCTCGCATTCACAAACTTACCTGTACCACCCATGACTCCAATATGAGATTCCGATGCATCCATTCTATGTATACCAAAGAAGCTGATACTATCTTCATAACCACCACTCTCAAACATAGCAGTGAAAGCCATAGTCTGGCTAGTTCCATCAACGGCACTTGCCACGTAGAACCCTTGTGCTTTACCAAGCAGACCGGACCCGAGTTCGTGCCCTTCGGTTAGTTCGTTGTCCATCACCGTCATTGTCCCAAACATGAGCATTTGAAGAGACGAACCTGATGGGAGTTGGCCACCGTTAGCCACTGGGAGACCGTTTAAAAGGTTGTTTCCATTGTTCTGTACGTTGGAAGTGGTTCCGCCAAGCCCGACCAGAAAGGGGACGTTGTTGTTGTTCAGGATTCCATTGTTGTTATTGTTTGTTGGAACGCCATTATTAATAGGCAGGTTTACGCCGTTAGGCTTCGCGAATGGAAGTTGGCCACTGAGGGCTGCGTTTGCAACGACTCCAGTCACTGCTCTGGCTGTTGGATTTGAGCCACCCAGTATATCGTGCATGTAGAAAATCATGGTATGGTCGGGACCTAAACCACCAATCGCTGACCCTGCAGCTGCACCAAGACCCGTGGCTGTGGCACCTGAGCCAACAGTAGGCAAAGGACCAGGACCGGTGGTTGGTAGAGGCCCGGGGCCAGTAGCAGTCAAAGGACCCACACTAGCAACCGGTAGACTAGAACTGGTGGTTGGTAGGGGACCAGGGCCAGTAATAGTATTCAAGGGACCTGAACCGCCCGAAGCTGGACCTGTACCTGAAGCTATACCAGTTGCAGGACCTGAATTAGCAGCGGGAAAGGAGCCTGACCCAGCTATGGGTAAAGGACCAGGACTTGTGGTAGGCAAAGGGACCAACCCAATATCTGCTTCTTCATCAAGAAGCCGAGCAGCTGAGATAAAAGTAGTGGACAGAGCTAAAACCAGGAAGAAGAGTGCATTGTAGCCTGCCATTGTCAGAAGAAAGATCAGAGACTAAGATTGCTAATTTGAATTTTGAGTTGAATTGTTTCTGCTTGTCGTCTGACTATATATAGGTTGAATTAGCAGAGAATATACATATAAAATAAAGCTAGAAGAAGGAGTTGCTAGAAACGGAGTAGGTGACAGCTTTTCCATTATATGTGTGGTTTGGTTTAAGTCAATAACATAAAAGGACGAAAAAAACCCAACAAACTTCAGCTATAACTTCACCCCAAGATTTTGAATGTATCAATTAAGAAGTTCCACAATGTGAAATAGTCAATGATTAAACAATTCAGGTGTCTCAGCCTAATAGGGCAAGCATGCAAAGTTTCCCCTTGAATCAATTTTTTCTTAAATCAGGAAGAAATACTACTCTGTTCCATCTTAACTAATTGATACACAAAAATGAGAAATCTCACCTTTAACAGGTAGAAATAATTTCTGACAAAGCCTCACGACAAGCTCCTCCATCCTTGATGCAGAGATCACAAATTAGATTTTGCCAAGCAGCAGATCCAAAACTTAAATTTTTCTTTCCCATCACCTCTAACACAAAGCAAGCATGGTCCAAGTTACCACCTTTTATCAGCCCATCAACCATATTTAGAAACGTTGCAGGTGTAGGAGAGTGTCTGCTTGCAAGCATTGCATTCAAAACATTCAATCCTGACTCAAAATCCCCAATACGACAAAACCCGTCAACCATCATACGGTATGTAGCTGCATTTGGCTTACAACCTTTCATCTGCATTTCTGTCAGCGTTCTATAAGCCTCAGGTGCTCTACCCTCATAACAAAGATGATTTACCAGAATGTTGTAGATAACAACATCTGGTTTTATCCGCCTTTTCTTCATCTCACTGAGTAGAACCTTTGCCTCATCGATTTTTCCTCTCTTTCCAAGATCACTCATCAAAATCCCGTAGTTAACAAGGCCTGGTTTACATCCACGATACTCCATATCGAACATCAATTTCTTTGCTCCATTGTACTCTCCCTTACCACACAAACCTTTCATTAACAACCCAAATGTCACAGTATTTGGGCGAATTCTTTTCTTAATCATATCTTCAAGCAAGCTCTTCGCCTTGTCCAGATCGTTATTTCTGCATAAGAATCCAATCAGACTATTGTAAGTCACTACAGTCGGTTGCACTTCCATCTCAAGCATTTCATCGAACACTTCACAGGCAGCTTCCCAATCACGTTTATCAAGAAACCCTTTGATCAATATATTGAAAGAAACCGAATTGGGACGCAAACGCATATCCTTTGCTCCATCAAAAAAGCTTTTGGCCTTTTTCAACTCGTTGTTATCTACCAAAACGTTAATGAGGGTGTTCAGAGACTGTATCGTACGCACACAATTAAACGAAGACATTTTACGGAAAACATCGACGGCTTTATCCAATGAACCAACTTTCCCGTAATGCTGAATCAACGCCATGAAGAGGGATTCGTTACAGCTGACATTTCGATAGTGGATAAGGCGGAGAATTTGATCGACAGCGTCGAACTTACGGGATTTGGCAAGCTTGTAGATAAGAGAAGAGTACGATGGGTAGTCGTGTCGAAAACCCATCTCCTGGTAATGGTGGAAAAGAGAAAGAGCTTCCTCTGGGTCTTCAATTTCTTTGAGATCGGTGAGAAATGGAACTTCCTCCCATGGTTTTCTGGTGAACTTGTGAGTTGGTTCATGGCTGTTGGGTTTCTTTGTTGATTTTACAGGTCGAGATGTGTGGTAATGATGTCGGAAAACGATAGAGCGACTGGTAATAAGAAGAGATGATAGTCTTCTACGCATTGGATTTGCTTCGTCTTCTTCCTTTGTTCTGTTTCAGCTTTGTTATGCTCAATCGGAATCATTTATATAGCTTTGTTTATTTATTTAAACATTTCTGATGCCTTTTTTTTTTGTCAAACAAACAATTCTGATGCCTATATTCATATTCTAATGTGTTATTAAAAATCTGCTTCACTATAAAACACATCATTCATTTGTTAAACAAATTTTTTACCGTTACATATTAATCTTGACAAATAAAATAGCTACTAAATCCTCAATGTTTCCATTGTCATTGTTGCAGTATTCGAAAACATACCAATCATCAACTTTAACTATAATACATCTACGATGCTTCTCGTCTTAAAGATCCAAAAGATGGGAGTAGAAGCCAAGGAGTTATAAGCATTGTGGATTGTCTTTGGGAGTCATGGTCCTCACAGTCACAGTCTGGCCTGAAGGCTACAAAGGAAACAAAGACGCAAAAAGAAACTGAGACGAAGCTGGACTAGGAGATGCACAAAATTACTTTGGTTAGAGCAATGTACCATGGACGTGTGTTTTAATATGGAGATGGTGCAGTTGCTGTTCTTGTGCTCACGTGATAGCATAAGTCTCACGTGTGGGATGCTTTTCCATGTTTCTCCAAGAGCTGGTTTGGTTTTACCGCCTTCTCCTCCAGTACCCACCGTGTGGTTTGTCACCTTCCATACCAAAAAAGAAGAAGAGAGAAAATTTTAACTTTAAAGCACAATGACACCCAATGCCCTGAAACTTCATTCATACCAGTATCGCAATGCTATGTTCATGTGCCAGCTTCTTAAGTAAATATCCAACTGCCACCATCAAAGCGCGTCCTGCACACACCAAGTTGGAGTCATTCTCTATAATCACCAGCTCATCTGTTAACCATTTTAGGTGAATAAAATGCGATGGACGTACAAGACATATACCCTGTGGGCCACTGCCTCCAAGGATTGGGGTAATTACTGAAGATATTGAATCAACTACTAACAACTGTAAGTGGTCCTCATTCATCGTCTGGACCTCAAATAGATACATAACAAATCGTTAGCACTAAACTAGATAGACATTAAGTGACATCGAAAAACTACATCTCCTAGCTAGCTTAATACCTGCGACCTCAAAGTCACCTCTAGACCTTGCAGTATATCAAACATTGCATAGATGTCATAGACCGTGTGGCATGATATTCTGCTCAGGACTTTCTGTGAACATACGTCTCATAAGATTAAAGAGCTGATGACTGGAAGATTAGCAAAAGAACTGGTTTATAGGCTAGGGGACAAGATTTGACATTATATTAACCTGTCCTGAAGCAGCATCCGAACTGGAGCAGATAAAGTGAGCAATTCGTCGAGCAGAAAAAGAGTTTCCCGTGTCTACATACAAGACTCTACCAGCATGCTTCTCTGCCACGCTCGCAGCAGCTTGCATGCAAAACTATTCATTCATAAGCAACCACACAATGTAAACAGAGTGCAAAAACGGACTCGGCAAAGACAAGGATCTTTCTAGGAACAGTCTCTATGTTCTACATTGTTGCTTGCAGCCTAAGGCGCTTGAATGAAATAATCCACAGTTCGTAGGCTTACAGTACAGATATTATGCGATGTGATAGTGGTAAGGCTTAAAATTACTTTCTAAGAAGATTGTGTAGACACTTATAAGACAAAAAAGATGAACTTTGGATGTCTAAAAGATGCAAGCGAATGCATACTTGCGTTTTACCAGAAGAAGATGGTCCTACAAGTTCAGTGAGTTGACCCTCACGGAGTCCACCTTGAAGCAATGAGTCCGTCCTTAAAAACGATACAGCAAATCATTAGTGAAACACATACAGAAGGAGAGTCTAAACTGATAACAAAAACAAGAGACCCTCTAACTTATCTTATGGAAGATGAGCCAATAAGATATTATAATTCCCTACCCTTTGTCTCCAGTTGATAGAGTATGTTTATTACGGTGTAGATCCTCCAACAGTTCCATACCATTCAGCCATGGCCGACACTGGAGTTCTATAAAAGAAATCATGAAAGTGATACCCTGAAGAATCCGAAAGAAAACATGTAAAATATAACCTTAGTTAAATTCAGCACTCAAACTGATTAAGCATATTGATGGGAACGTTCGGTACAAGGAGTTAACCTCATTTAATCTATCTGCATTTGTCTGTAGTTTCGCAAATGCAGCAAGTTCGTGGAGATTATGAAGAAGAAAATCCTCAACTGCAGATTTTAACAAATAAGAAAAGCCATCAACACAAACATCAAAAAAAGAGTCCTTACTTTTTCTCTCATGAAGAGACTTCAAGAAATTCCGAAAACAAATCCCGACTCTATAACTACAGAATTTCGCAGCAAATTGAAACAGCACGCCCTAGCCTACAGTCTCTTCGAAAACTGAAATTCGAGACTGATGAAGTAAAAAAAAAAAAAAATGAAACTGAGAAATTTTGTATCCCACTTTTATATGCCAATGACTGTCGTTCTTGTAGGCAAATTGGGGAAATTAAACGGAATCAAAACGAAAAAACGAGGTGCAAGAAAAAGATGGTGTAGAAGAGAGAACCTGTCAGAATGCCATGAGAGGCGCAGAAATCTCGGAAATAAGCATCGATGATTGGATTTTCCTTCTCCAAATTTTTGAGAGGCGCCATTTTTACTCACACCCATATGTGAATCCGAGACTTGGAAAAGAAGAACATCTAACCAGCCTCCGGTTCGTTTTCGCAGTCTCTAAATTCCGGTTATACCCAATCTAAAAACCGCAAACCAATAAACCTAAACCAACATCTAATTATGTCTTTATTACATTCCAAATTGTTTTAAGTATAATTAATTAATCTTTCAAGTTTCAAGATTTCGTATTAATTTATAAAAATTACATGTGACATTGTGCATTGATGGTTTAAATCTCTTTATAGTTGAATATTCCAATTAATATAAATGGATTTTCTTTGAAATTTTGATATATAGTTTTAGTATTATCATTATATAATTTTTAAAAATAGGCTTATCATGTAACACAATCTATATACTTTTATACACATTTTAAATCTAATATATTATATTTAAAAAAATTGAAATCCAATAAAATTTAATTTAAAGATATCAAATTAATCACAAAAAGCACATTTTTTCTTGAGATCAACATTATTACATAATTATTATTATTATGTAATTAATTACAAAAAAAAAGAAGCACACTTGCCTATTTGCAATAGTTCCTCCATCTATATATATAACTTCACCATCCTCGACATATCATCAAACTCTCAAACATCTTCAAAGCAAAGAAAAATAAACTATAACTAGATATGAAGTTCACAACATTTGTATTCATCGCCATTGTTCTGTCGTTTGTGGCTGCAACCAAAGCAGCGACGGTTAGGGTTTTGGGGGACGAGGAAAAAGCATCATGCAGTGTGACACAACTTCAAATATGTCTACCAGCAATACAAAAAGGAAGTTCACCGACCAAAGAATGTTGTGGAAATTTGAAAGAACAAGAGTCGTGTTTGTGTGATTACGTTAAGAATCCACAACTTGCTCCTTACATGGATGCTGGTAAAAAAGTCATAGATGCTTGTCATATTCCTTACCCTAAATGTTAAAGGGTTCTAAATGTTTTAAATAGTTAAAATTATCATAATTATATGTATTAATGGTGATCCCTTGATCTCTACATGGTGTTAAGGTTTAACTTAATTCAGTGTAGTGTTCGTTTTCTTATATGGTTTAATTAAATAAAATTATATTTGGGAAAGTGACTGTGGCTAGAGTTTAGCTTCATATGATCTTGTAGTCTCATAAAATATGATTTAGAGTTTAAATTATGAATAGAATTTTATCGATCTAATAGTTTGATAAAGAAATCTGTATCTTAATTACTTCAACCAGATAACTTTTACATATATCTTACCTTATATTGTGTATTTACATTCTAATTTATTTTAGTTATAATTAATCTTTCAACATTTTCAGAGATTTTATACCATTTTTCACATCAAAATTTTCTATAATTTAGTATTGTACATGGCTTTGTTTTCAATATGAAACTAAGCATTTTCAAATATCTATATAAACGGCATTGTTTTAAAACCTTGGCCTATATTGCAAAACATTATCTAGCATTATTACTTGTTAACTCTAAATAATGTGTATAGACACACAAATGTTAATTTATCTTAGAAGTCATCTATATGATAATGTATCACATAGCTAAAATCTGATTTTTTTTAAAAAAGGTAAAATATTATTATTACTTTTAAAAACACAATTGGCCTACATTGCAAAACAATGAAATCCACTAAAATTTAATCAAAAGACACCAAATTAAGCACAGAAAGCACACTTTTCTAGATCAAATCATCAACATCATTATTACATAATTATTATATATTGTGTAATTAATCACAAAAGGCACACTTGCCTAATGCAAAACGTTCCTCCATCTATACATATGTACATACATAGCTTCACCTTCCATAACATCTCATCATCAAACACTCAAACATCTTCAAAGCAAAGAAAACAAAAACTAGAATAAGATATGAAGTTCACAAGATTTGTATTCACTGCCATTGTTGTGTTGAAGCAACGGGGGTTAGGGTTTTGGAGGACGAGGAAAAAGCATCATGCAGCGTGACACCACTTCAAATATGTTTACCAAAAATACAAAATGGATATTCACCGATCATCGAAATGTTGTGAAAATTTGAAACAACATGAATCGTGTTTGTGTGATTACCTTAAGAACCCACAGCTTGCTCCCTTTATCACTGCTAGCAAAGAAGTCTAATTCAGCAATTTGGTGCTGACGCTCCTTGTCGATTTAGAATCCCAAAATCTGCTATTAAGCACAGATGGTAGTCGGTTCTGATTGGAGACTTCCTCCAGAGGCCTCTGCCTTTAGAGCCATTCTACAAGACTTCATTCCTCCATATTCAGATGCAGGACCGGATTTCTATTTATGGAAAACTGACTCAGCTGCAAATACACAATTTTCTTCTCATAGAACTTGGAATCAAGTTAGATATGCTGAACCTAAGAATTTGCTGTCCCGAAGCATGCCTTCACCTTTTGGACAGCAAATTTAAATCGTCTTCCAGTGAGATCAAGATTAGCTAAATGGGGTATGAATGTACCTAACGCATGTTGTGTATGTATTGCCTATGAAGAAACCAGGGACCATTTATTCTTATGGTGTGATCTTGCAGCAGGACTTTGGGCAAAATTACTCAATAGATTGGGTGAATACGCTGCTGCCTTTGCTTTTTGGCAGGTCTTTACCCGTTGGATGAGCTCTGGCCGAAACCCACAGCAATCTCTTCTCAGGAAGTTATGCTCTCAAGCGCTCATCTTCTGCATATGATTTGAACGCAACAACCATCTACATAATGCAATATCTTCATCTGTCGATTCTATCTTTGTCAAGTTAGATAGAATTATTACAAATATCTTACTAGCTCGTCTCAGACACAAGGGCAATTATAACCTCCTCTCTTTGTGGTTTGCAAATGACTGATCGCAAGTTAGAGCATCTCCAACAGTGAGGTATTTATTTTGAGATTCTTAACAATAAAATATTAATATCTTTAGAACAATTTAGTCTTTTATTTAAATTTTATTTTTTTTAAAAGTTTTGTTCAATTAGATAAAGGCACGTGGTAGTTGGGTATTAAGGTGGATATCACATTTGAGAGACGTATCAACTTCTCTTTCAAACTTTCCTATTATTTTGTATATTTTTTTAACATCTGATACTCACTCTAATACCACCATTGGAGATGGCCTAATGACTCTGTATCTTATTAGTTTCTTGGGCTTTTTTAACTTTTTTTAGGGCTCAGGAGATTGCAAGGAAGCTTCAAAAGCTTATTTTGTAATTAATTTTAACCCCTTTCCTTTTGGTAATAACTTTAAATTTTATATTAAAAAAATGTTAAAGAGTTCTAAATATATAAGAGTTATCATAACTATATGTAATAATGTTCATCATTAGATCTCTCTATGATGTCAAGATTTAACCTAATTAATGATCGTGTTTATATGGTTTAATTAAATACAAGTATATTCAGAATTTTTTTCCCAAATAGTTATATTTATCTTTGCATCATATTTCACTATCCGATAGTTTTATAATCTTGTATGATAGGATTTAGAATTTGAGTTATGGATCAAGTATATCGATATAATTATATTTAGATTAATGTAAATTCTCCAAGACTTTCATATGTAACTTAACCATGACTGACTCTAGAGATCCATCAACCAAAGTATGAGAGTTCCATGTATACCTAAAATTTGGTTTCAATCTAAACCTCAACAAAACAGCCTTTATATGTATTTTATCTTATTTTTTATTTACATTCCAAATGGTTTTAGTTATAATTAATCTTCCAAAATTTTTCAGAGATTTCATTCCATTTTTTCACATCATATTTTTATAAAAATTAGTATTGTACATGGAATTGTTTTCAATATGAAACTAAGTATTTTCCAATATCTATATAAATGGTATTGTTTTATAAAAACTTTGATATTTTAATTTATCATAATTATCTAGTGTTATTATTTGTAAACTCTAATTAATATGTATATATACACAAATATGTTTATCTATCTTACAAGTCATATCTAAATAAGAATGTGTACCACATAGCTATATGCAACGTACTAAAATCTAATAAAAAAGGGTAAAATATCAGTACTACTTAAAAATGACAATTGGCTTATATTGAAATACATTACTCCATCTCTCCCTATCTTCCGTATATATAATTTAATAATCATCTTTAAGCATCTCATGCATCATCGAACAAAACACAATAGAGAAGGTGTAGCTAGCTAAGGTTACAAGAAGACATGAAGTTCACTACACACTACAAGAAAAGGTAGCTAAATCCGACGGAATTTCCGACGGACTCTGTTTCCGTCGGAAAATCAGAAAACATTTTCGACGAAATTTGATTCCGTCGGAAATTTCTAGGTTATTACCGACGAAAACCGACGGATATTTTAATTAATTATAAAATAATTAAATTCGTAGGTTTCCGTCGGAAAACAAGAAAATTTTTCCGACGGAAAAGTAATCTGTCGGAATTTATTTTGATATTTCCGACGGATAAGTATGCCGTCGGAAATTTTTGTGATATTTCCGACGGATATATTTTTCGTCGGAAATTTTTGAGTAATTTCCGACGGATCTATTATCCGTCGGAATTTGTTGTTAATTTTAAGACGGAAACTTTATCCGTCAGAAATTATATACATATTTCCGACGAAAACCGACAGATAAGCTGACCAAAGAGGTTACGAATCGAACACCCACGTTTTACATGGGTGGGGACGTAGGTAGTTATGGCCGTCAGTTTCCGTCGGAGAATTCGGCCTATAAATACTCTCACAATCTTATTTCATTCCTACGAAAAAAAAAAACGAAAAAAAAAA